>NNCF01125967.1:1120242-1148921 GCA_002313205.1 Laupala kohalensis | reverse complement strand
AAGGTCATTAGAGCCCTTAAAACTTGTACAGGTAGGGAAAATGCAGTTACGCACTAGGGAGAGCCGACATGACTCTCCCCGCGTGTGGGACTCGCCGAAAGACTCAGCCATACCCACTAAAAACCCTCCTGCATTACAACTCTAAACACAAATTCCAACATATCTAAAAACACTTAAAAAAAGAAGAGGAAAGAGGAAAATGAAAGATACCCTAGCCCTAATAGCGTCGGGATCGAAAAGAAGAAGAGGTGACCAAGAGAGGTCAGGAAAGAGAAAGGAAGGAGCTTGGCACAAGTAAGTGGAAAGAATGCCAGACTCAGCTCGGGGCCCCGTGTTCGCCAAACACGTACTTACTAGATGTAAGTCCCCTGGGGGGTATAAATTATTGTCCCTAAATGAACTCTATTATACAATTTTAAAATAATTGCTCATTAATATAATTTCTCAGTTTTTGAGTCTATATCTGACAAAACTATTTTATATATAATAATAAATATTTTAAACATAATATAACTAATAAAGGTGAAATGGATGAAATATGCAACATTTTCTGGAAGGAGTCATAATACTTGTTCACTTACCTAAAATGAAAACGATAAAAGCATTCCTTCCTCTAGAAAACATTTTTTTCTCATATATGGTTATGAGGTTTTGTTTGACACTTATATTTACTCCCAAGAGATTAAACTTTAAAAAAATCTTTATTTATAATCCAGTGAAACTAGCTCTTATTTATGATAAATGCATTTAACGAATTTTTTGCACCAACTCAAAACAAACTGAAGCCTTTTTTCTTCAACATTGATCACGAATAGTTGGTTGTGTGTTCAAGCGATAAGAATTTAATGGGAACTAGTAAGTGCACCTTCATTAACTTTTAAAAGAAAAGAAACGGTAATAGGCCTCTAAAATTGTTTTAACGATTTCAAAGTGAAATCTAAAACATATTGCATTTATCACGTTGCATCGTTCACGTTCTTTAAAATTTTGCCGCAAAAAATATATTCAAATCAGAACAAAATAAAATTTTCAACCACAATTACACTCCTTTACGAAGGATGGTCAACGCAAAAGGGATGACTAAAAAACCTCCATAATGGAGACTCCTTAATGGTTATTTATTTAATGTCACTGGGCTCGCTCTTCCGCCCAACCGTGACTTGGGTTGCTGAACCGACATTTGTCTAGAGTACGTGAGGAAAACCCTAGCTGAAAACCTCATCTAGTTCGGCTGAGCAGGGTTTGAACCCATGCTCTACCGCTCAACGACTCTACCACTAGACCACCGCTGGTGGTACCATGAACAAACTTTGTTTTTTCACTGTTAATTGCTGTCGGTATTTCTGTGAATTTTACAATGGATCACAATTTTGCTATGGATATTCTTAAATCATTTTTATCTGACAACTTCCCAATACCTATTCGAGGACAGAATTTTGAATTTTGTACAGCCAGGTGCAAATTGCGACAGACTGGGACGTCATCTCACGACCTACTGTTATGGTCGCAGGTGTACTATCATTGCACTACGCATCTCGACTCTTAAAATCCTTACAAAATCCTCCAGGCCTTTTCCGATGAAACTGAGTCACATCCCATACGAAACATGACCACGGACGGTACCTCATGCTGAAAGCGCTTGTATCAGATTCCACCTACGTGTCGGATGTATTTTTTAAGTCGCAACTTCCGAGACCGCAGGTGAGCAGCAAGTCCGATGGATGTTGTGTCGATGGGCTTCGGGAGTCGAGGTCGATAGGGTAGTGGTAGCACACCTGCGACCCAAGCAGGGGGTCCCGGATTCGACTCCTGGTTCGTCGCAATTTTCACCTGTCCGTAGAAAATTCTTGGACAATTTTTGTGTTGTTGTGATTTTAATGTCTTGTTTTTCGTGTATGTAGATTTTTTTGCATGGTTTAGTATTCGACAGACGAAGTACTTTGAGTTTCCTAAAAAAATTACTACTCTGATGAAAAGTACAAATTCATAGATTCGGGAGAGTAGACAGAATATGTTTGTTTTTTTATAACGTTTTTAAAGTAGTTTTTTATGACGAGCTCTGTTTGCAATTAAATTACCGTATAGTATTTAAATGGATTCCATAGACTGAGCTTAGATTTGTCTCCGCGCTCTAAATTGCTTCGTTATTCTTCAATTGAAGTGTCGTAACAGAAATCAATTTTATACGTTTCTTTTTATGTATAAAGACATGCAAACAATGAAACTTATTAAAAAATATCGCACTCAATTGATATTCACGTGAAAAGACCATGAAACGTATTACAGAAAACCGGTAACTCTATTTACAAAGAGATAATATTTATATGTGGCGTTGTCTTGACTGACTGACTCATTCAGGAACACAGATCCTAAACTACTGAAACTTGGTCAGTATATTTATTTTGTAACGTATGTACTCACTAAAAAAAGTCTTTTCGAAATCCTAAATGCATGTGTAATTAGGTGGAATAGGAAAAAATATGTTTTCGAATTTTCACTGTTTCTTGAAGGATGTTGATGTCTAAGATTTTGCATGTAAACGTTGTTAGTTCTTTTACCTAGAATAGACTTCTTAGATATTTTTGACGTGTGTTTCTCGTTGAGTGTTAAGGAAGAGACATTTTCGTGAGTTTGTCGTTAGTGATAACGTTAGAATTTACTACATTCGTTAGTTCACGAAGTTACTAAGAGATCTGTTTCTGTATTGGAATCGACATTCAATTACAAATAAGATAGTACGCTTCACAAAAACAACCCCCATGTGAAGGCGGGTTTGTACTAACTATAAACATGAAACAGAAACGACCACGTTGAAAAACACATTACGGGTACTTCAATTACGAGAAGAGATGAAAAGAATGTAGAAGCCTAGATGAGAAACAAAATTAGCCCTATTAGCCAGAAGGCGTGTTGGATTCCTATGACGACGGTTCTACCACTTGTCACTGATTACCATGATAATATGGAATCCCTTTGCGAAGGGAGTATTACGACGCATACGCTGCCACCAGCAGCCATCGCGATGGGAAATCGATCGAACGCGTTTAACCTCCGTTCGGCGATGTCTCGGCAGTTGTCAAGCAACGGGACTGTCGCCTGCAGGCGTTTCACGGCCTCCAAGCAGATAGCGACGACTCCTCGGAAGATACGATCTCGAAACGAGCTCTGATGTGATTTTTTATCCACTAAGGATATCATCTCTCGAGTTTTCTTTTTATGGATGCGTTATATCAAGTACTTGGATTGCACGAAGGTCGTGGCATTGGTAACGACGAGAGAGTAAGAATTCGTCCAACATTTAAAAAAATCTCTTAAACTTGGCGAAAGATTATGTCGTTAAGACATTAGCATCTTGTAGATCTATTCCACCGTGTAGAAGCATACTTCAAAATAATCTAGATGCATTTGAGCCAGTGCTCCACTGTGAATGCAAGATACATTCAATAACCTAAGCCTTACAATTATTTTTTATAATGGCTAATTTGTGAGAACTCAATGAATTGTTTCCCGTTGCTCTTTGACATCCCATATTATGCTACCGCTGTTCTTCTAAACGCCGTTGTCTACGTTCATCGCTTTCTTCAAGTCTTTCGACAACAAGCTTTAACCTTAGTTTTATCTCACCTACCGGTGGAGGAGTATTTGCATCGTCAACGGTAAGGTGAAAATTGCGACGGACCGGGACTCGAACCCGGGACCTCCTGAATGAATCCACTGCACCACTCGCCTCGACTCCCTAGTCCCTTCGCAACATCCACCTCGCCTGTTGCGAAAAAGGGAGATGCGATCCAGGTTGACGATGCAAGCAACCGAAGTGTTTCAACGCGCTGATTTCTTTCTTCCGAAATCTTTTCAGCTCTAGTTTCGACTTGTTCTGTGCCTCGTATCATGTAAACGTCTCACGTTCTTCCTCTGTTTAATGCCCTTAGTTCATAAAAAAACCCAAGAGAGTTGTAGACTTTAGGGTTTGTCTTTACCACGCAGAGTCAATCAACGTTGAAAAAATCAGACTATTAAAGTCCAATAAATTATCCCACAATATTCTCAAAAGGTGGTGCACAGAACTACTCTGACTGTAACTTCCAGTATTACAGTCATTATGTCTCGATGTGTCTAGCAAGAGCGGCGTCTCGCGCCCGAAAATTGTGTGGAAACTTCTGGAAGAAAAAAGAAGCAGTAAGCTATTTTAATGTATACCCAGCACTCGCAAATGGAGGATATACTTGGGATTTTTGTGCAGGCTCTCTGCTTTGAAAACGCAATGAGAGATCAATGGATTCAGAATGTAAGTGTAAAGTTGTTTTTGTGATACAACAACAATTTTACTCAATTGACATAAACATAAATTGTATATTAATACAAGTATTTGTGTACATATATATGAAGAATCAATTCCCTTTTATGTTGTCACATAGTTTTATTCTAGTATTTGTAAATGGGAAATGTAGCTAAGTGCTATTGAAGTTTATCTACATGGAGCGATAGGATTTAGGAGTTGGGTGGTAGGTAATAGTTAGTAGGTGGACCGCTTAGCTGGGTTTACCAACAACTTGGCCCGCGTGGAGGTGTTAGTAGAAATAGAAGTTACTAATAGATAGAGTTATTGATACTAGCAGGAAGTGGATAGAGGAAGGAGGGTTCCCTTTTCAGTAATCACAGCTTTATGATCTGGGACATTAATGTGAAAAGCTACAAATTTTTTCTGGCCGCACTGGGAATCGAACCCAGGATGACTTGAGGAAGTGCAAGAACGCTACCACCTTAACCACCGGAGGGAAATCTGACCTGAACAAAGCCGGGAAAAATCACCAATCGATTGAAAGACGTACGATGAATCGAATATTCCATGTATCTTTGTATTTAATATTGTCGTCACTCGTTGTCGAATATTAAGATGTACTGGCACTGTGTATAAAAGTAGGCTTCCGCGACCGGAGTCAGTATGAACTTGTCTGTCCGGGACAAACCGCGTCTTAGTAGATACAACTACCAAAGTTTCGGCCATCATGCTGTGGCCTTCTTCAGGGCAATGTCAGAGTCGTACAGACCTAAGTCGCTAAGCAGTGTACGACAGCTAATAAGAAAAAAAAGGCCAGACAAGAGATAATTACCTCCTGCATACATGGCAGCGTAGAATAAGAAGAAATGAGGAGTTGAGAGATTTATATAATCAACCGGACTTGGTGGGCACCATCAGGAAAAGGAGGAATCAAAGGCTGTGACATGGCGCTGAGATGGGAAGGAATAGATACACTAAGACAGTAATAAAACGACACCCAGGGAGAAGTGGGAGAAGACCTAGAAAAATCTGGATAGAGGATGTGGAGGAAGTCCTGAGTGTATTAAAAGTGAGAGATGTAAAGGAAGACCTGTGATAGAAGAGAGTGGAAGATGGTTGAAGAGGCGACAAATATCCTGTACGGGCAGAAGTGCCAATAAAAGAAGTAGACCATAATTGTAAGTAAGAAGTATATTTTTTAACAATATTTGGAGATTGTACCGAATATTATTGTTTTACGAGACCTCGCGAAGCCGTATTTTAAATTTCCAAAAACACTGGATTCCACAATGGAAAGTACATGGAGGGAAATACTTTTGCCTCAACTCTCTCAACAAGGAGACAGCTGTTTTAGTTTCAAGGCGAGAGCACGTTATTACATTCCCGGAGAGAAAAAAAAAATATATCCCATGCGTCCGTTCCTTTGTTTCTCCCCGGGAGGTCAAAGGAGAGGTGTACGACACTTCTTCACCCTCATCCCACCAATCCAAACTCCCTTCGCTTAATATCGCGCGTGCTCAAGCAGGGAGGGTGGGGGACTCTATGAATATTCATTTCGGGGACATGCTAATCCCCCGCGTCGCCACCAGGCAGTGCTGCTGTTGTGCGCTAGAGAGCTTCACAAGATGGCGGCGTATCTTGTCGCGCCACGGAAGATTTAAGAGTGTAGAACACGACTCAATCGCTCCGACAAAGGAATCGATGAGGAAGAGTGTTTGACCTGCGATGCAGGTGGGCGACGTATGAGAAGTAAGGGACTCTTGTGTCCTGAGGGCACTTTCGTGTTAGATCTCTCACCGGACTCAAAAGCGGGAACTGATTTACATTTTCCTCCTTCAGGCCAATTGAGGATTAGTTCACTGAGAGACATGAACACATCAAAGCATTCCACTACCAGCGTCTCTGAAGGATTTAAAATTAATTTGTTTTATAGATTCATTATAGTATTTAACCCGTAAATATTTCCACCATCGTATGGCAGTTTTTCGACTAATTTTTTAAATATATTTGAACATTGTTGAATGGATAATTTCAATAAAATTCGATATTTTATGGAAAATTTTCCAACCAATAAGGGAATAAAATTATTTGTTGATATCTCCACAGCAACAGTCCTACCACAAAAAGCACTTAAAATTACAATTTTTTACCAACACACGTAATTCAAATTGTATGTGCTTAAATAATTTACGTAGGTAAATAAAACGTTTAAGCGTATTGTGCAATGAAAATATTGATAATTTCCGTGTGCAGATTGATTTTGATGGACCTGGACAAGTAAAAATTGTAGTAATATCCTTCTCTCTACCCATTTCCCTTCGCAAGCCTGTACTTCATGAAATACATGTTAGTACCCGCATAGGGTTTTCACAATAAACGTATTAATTTCCTTACCCCAAGGATGGATCAATAATTTGAAGTAGCTTTCTGTCTCTTCTAGGTCCTTTCAGATAATTTCACCGAGATCGATGAAGATCTTTCAGACGATAATTGCTTTTATTCCAGGCAAATGTTCGAACTTACATTCTTCTTTATTTAATAGAAGGAGATAAACGTCAAACTAGTGTTTGTGCAGGTTTCGGTTTTGTCAAGATAAGGGTAAAGGTTGTAAAGCTAGTTATATAAGTCAAACATCCCCATGAATATGCAATGATGACTTGGTTTGGGATAATACATTAAAATTAGGCAAAGGAACAAGTTATTACAAAAGTACCATATCAGAAATGGTTTTTATAAAATAACACTATTGGGAGTTGTTTTCCATTATTTGATCGAGAGTTTGAATGACTCTTTTACTTTTAGAGTTTGAAAAACCTAACGGCTTTGATTTCTTCTTTTTTCTGAACACATTTGTATAAATATTTACAATTTGCATGTTATGTTTAATGTTACTCTTATTGCATATCGTGTTTTTTTTTATATTTCTATGTTTAATACGTGTTAAAGTTGAAGAAGGTCCAAACAGAGCTGAAAATAGTGTTCCGTGAAAAACTCACGTTCCGTTACAGAAATGTTGAGCGGAGTCCAACTACGGTCGTATTTACCTATATTTTGTCCAATTACGATATCCCCTAAATGCCAATAAATATTGTATTTTCCAACTTTGCAAATAAGTATGAAATAAAGGAGAAAGATGTGAGTTACTTTATTTTCCTTTCTCATATACGTAGTGTACAGAAAGTTTTGTAATTGTGAAAAAAGTCGAAATGGATATTTCGACGGAAATATCCGTTTTGGTAATTCCTGATTCAGAGAAAGTGGTTTTTGGCATAACGTTCGTTTGTTCGTTCGTCCGTCCGTCTGTGCATAGCGATTCTGAATGAATGGATGAATCAGTTTAATTTCGTATTTCGTATGTACGTATATCGATCAGGCCAGCTATGGACCACGAAAGACGAGTACCAGTAAGGCTCAGTTATGATTTGAGTTTACTCACTAGACTCGTCTAATTTTTACCGAGCTCGGAGGAACGGCGTCTAGATATGATCCAGACCAGTGTATTCGAGCATTACAACTGCGGTTGTTAGTCCCAGAGGTCGGACTGTTCATACATCCCAGCTAATTAGACTGAGTCGTATTTCGTATTTATTTTAAAATAAAAGATACTTCACACGAAGGTCAAACTACTCCTATGAACGTTTCTTCAAAACTGCTCCAACGATTTTGCTTAAATTTTCTATCCGTAAAGTATGCATTACATCCGCATTAGCGGTATTTCGCTTGTAAGTTTGGTGTAGAAGTAGCAAAATAATTTATGTGTGATACACTTAAACATAAGTATACTGTTTCAAGAAGCTTCAATAATATTTAGCAGTGTAAATGGACCAACCAGACGTAGAATATACTTTTCGTAAACTGAAATGAAAGATATGATAACGATAATATACATATGTGGACATCAAACACACTGCAGATACGAAAATACATCAATTTCTGTTTGCAACGAAATTACATTTACATAACACTTTTACGATATTTATAATACTGATATGTTGCTATATGCTTTGTAATAATATTCTGAAAATTTATTTTACTTTCAAATTTCAAATTAAAGACAGTAATAAGTTCATCTAGCGACTTTGAGCATGAATTTAGCACTGGAAGACGACCAAAATATAGAGGACTACGCCAGAAATAACCCTTTCACTACAGAATTTTTTATTGCTCTATGGTGCAGACGGAGACACGTATATGAAAAAGTATTTTCAATTCAAAAGGGCTTTATTAGACATGTTTCTTATGTTTATGTGCAAACAAACATATTGCAAAAATATAGGCGGGGCTGAGGGCCCATGCACCTACATTTAAGCCCGAGGATGCCGTGGGCTGTGCATACTGTACCGTGGTATTCATTCTCAACGAATGTTCTAGTTGTTTGTTGCTAGGTATATATGTTTTACGGAAAAAAGAAACATAAATGCAACAAGCATTATGCCACCTAATTTCATTATTCAACTAGAATATTCGTTGAGCACCGTTGGGAACCACGGAATACCAACGGTCAGGATAAGCAAGTACAATACATATATTACAAGTAAGTGTGTTTAGATAATAGTAATAAAATTAACTATACAGTAATACTTCAGAAAATAATAAGTAATAATAATAATTAGTAAATATTAACATCTTCTTGTTTTTTGCTTCATTCTTCCTTCTTCCTTTTGAGCTTCCAAGTAACCTGAAACATATTTAAGAATCACATTCTTGTAAAATTTCCAAAATCTTAGTTTTTCTTTCCCCCTGACAACACTAAAGAATTATCTCAGGAGTTGCTCTACCATTGATCTGTTATCCCTCATAATTTCTATTGACAGACCAATATTTCTCGTTCGTACGCAAAAGTCCCTTTCGGGAAGCCATTCGCTTCGATTGCGTTCGGTTTTGGTGCCAAACAATAAAATGACAATCCATTCCTCCAACCTCCCAACCTAAACCATGCATGTCCTGCTCTATACGATTTATTCACCCAATTAATATATGGTTTTCGTCCCCATGCCCCAGCGACCACCGTTTGTACAATAAGAGAACGCTTCTCTAATCTATCGAATACTGATTCCATCTTATCTAGTTTCCTGAGTTCTATTTTGATGCTTTCTAAAATATTTGGATAATTTTATTCTCATTTACGTCATTGTGTCAGAAGTCCTAAAGTCCTAATTTATTTAAAATAAACTTAATGTTTGTTTAAACCATCCGACGTCTCTATTGTTTTTGTAACATTCTAGTAAAATTTCATTCTTGTTGCCACTTTCGATGAGAAGCAAATATTTCAGTGATTTTAATTTTAAGATACCGATTATTGAATATTATCCGAATTCCCACAGAATGTTGCCATTATCTGTGCTCGTAGAAACTCCTAGAATGTGTTTCAGATAACCCGTCTGGAGGGAGGCAAAACGAGAATTATCCCCTGTTCCCCATAATTCTGCTCCAAATGCTATAATGGGTACTAACATTGAATTAAACATTTTATCCGATAGCTTTGGGGCAATTTCAGGGACTCTAATGGACCATTTTTTTTCTTTCATTGAGCGCAAACATACCTATTATTTTAGCTCTTTCTTTTGTCTACTCCAATCAAGACTCATTGACAGTTGTACCCCAAAGTATGTAAACTCTTTAACAATATTAAGGTGATACCATTGAATACCCTATTTTCTTCTTTCCTTAATACCCACCCGTTTTTTAATACCATTATTTTGGTCTTTTTAACATTTAATTTTTTTATCTATCATTGCAAAACTTGCCTAGGGCATCTAACCCTCTTTGGAGTCTCACTACGGATTTAGAGAATATGACCAAGTCATCCGCAAATAATAGTGCCGGTATATACCTTCCTGAGTATGTCACAATAGGTGCCTCCGTCTGCGCGATATTCAAATTGTCAATAACATCATCAATGAACAGGATAAAAAGTAGTTGAAAGAGGACGCATCCTTGCTCCACGCCGATGTTTGCAGGGAGAATGCCTGTCGATTTTAACACACTCACTGTCTCCGTGATAAATTGCCTTTAGAATGTTAATGAATTTTTGTGAGATTCCTATTTTCCTTAGGGTCTGCCAAAGAAGTAATCTATCTACCGTATCGAAAGCTTTCTCGAAGTCTATAAAAACACAAAATAATTTCCATCTCTTTTATGAGGTGGCAGTTTTTGCCAGAGAGTTTAACATAAATGTGTCATCTGCTGTGCTGTAATTACTTCGAAAGCCCGCTTGAAATGGTGATAATGTTTTATTTAATTCAAAACATTTTTTGAGACTGTTATACAATATTGAACAAAAAACTTTACTTATCACGATGAAGAGAGATATTCCTCTATAATTATTTGGGTCATTTGTGTCGTCTTTATACTTATATATCGGTTGAATTAACGCTTTTCTCCATGGTTCAGGGAAAGTAGATGCATCCAACATTTAGTTTTAAAATTAGACTTAAAGATGTTTGAGGAACTTTTATGCATTCTGGTGGCAGGCCATCTTTAGCACCGGGAGCTTTACCACACTTCAAGTGACTTATAGCTTCTCCAATGTCTTCAACTAGTTCAGGTATTGTAGCTACTAGTGAAACGTGTTCGGATTCAATGAGAGTGTTATTGTGGAATAGCAATTTCCTAAAATGATCTTCCCATATTCACGCCTCTAAATTTCTCGTTGACTGCTGTTTACATCTCAGTTTACGAATGACTGTACTAGCGTCTGCGGAATTTCTAGATGTTACTATGTCACGTATGCGCTTTCCTTCCCGTTCCTGCCAAACTCTCTAGGCATTTCGTAGTGTCACCTTGTAGGTTTTCCTTAATTTTAAGTATGCACTGAGGTGCACATCCCCTCCCAAAAGCTGATATTTCCGTAATGAGTCCATCGTCCGCTTCTTCGCTTCTCTACATTCCCGGGTAAACCAAACGTTCTTTTCTTTGCGTTTTATTGTGTGGGAATACTTTGCATGTCTCTGCCAGCTGATGTTGCTTTATCTTCTAAACAAAGATCCGCGTTGTTTAAATCAGTCAAAAGTATTTTTTTCTGAACAACGGTGTGCAATTTTCCGAGATTTCTTACAAAGTTTTCAACGAATTTAATTTTCTTGTCTTCAGTCCATTTCATGAGCGGGAGTGCTGTAGTTACTTCCTTCCGCGACTGCCTCGTCACCTCTGTCTTCAACCGAATTTCAAGACACAATGCCATGTGATGCGAGACTATCATAGGTCCCATCTACAAATCGTGTAGCAAATGCAGAGTATTTTTTGATGTTAGTGCGTAGTCTATAACACTTTCTCAGTTCTTATTGATAAATGTTATATTACCTTCCCGATCCGGAAGTTCCATTCAATATTCCAATATTATGCTTGCTACTGAAACTTAATAATAATTTTCCTTCGGCGTTGCATACTTTATATTTGCTATTTCGAGATGGACAGTCCGAGATAAAAGTATTATCATCATTGATTGGTATGAAGATTGACTCTTCACCAATTCGGGCATTGAAGTCCCCCATGATAATGAACCCTGCTGCCGGGTATTTGGTTGACAGTTCATTTATTATTAAGCGAAAAAATGTTGATTGTAGTATTTGGATTCCCATGATTGCCTGTAGATAACTAACATTATGATGCCTAAGATATTGAAACTTGGTATTTATATTTTCACCGCAATTACGCCTCCCAATTCAACGTTGGTTTTGTTCGAATATGTGTATATTACTATTGTTGCGCGCTATGGCAACGCCGCCAGGATGACGATCGCGCTTTCCGGTCCTTCGTTGTGTCTTTGTTAGAGAGGAGTACCCACCTATTTCTAGACTTTGTCCTGTTTTCGCCCAAGTCTCCACAAGTCCCAAATACGAAATCTTTTCCAGAAATCCACCTGAGCGAGCATGCTAGATAACCCTTCAATATTGAGGCAGCCAATTCTTATTGCTACATGCCGTATCTCCTACTTACCCGTTCTTTTCCTCGTCGCTCCCGTTTGTACTACTTTGCTGTAGTCCCAGGTGCCCGTGGAGTGGCTGCGCAAGCTTCGGGCTGGCTGAGGGGCGGTGGTGTTCCTCCGTGCAGGCGGAAAAGCACGCTCTTCTCTGCTGGCGATGCCAACGCTGGGGAGGGATGGTGATGGTGGCGGTGGGGAACAAGGGGGCTGCTCCTGTCGGAGGCGACGGCAGTACCGCGCGTCACCGTAGTGGCAGGAGGGGTGGCGATTTGGACATCGGCCTTGGAAGACGCTGCTTCCCGCACAATAGCGGTGGTGTGAGCAGAAACGGCGGCGGCGGCGGCCGTTGCTCCCTGCCCGGAGGCGGCGGGCGACGCTGGAGCGGCGACAGTCACCACAGCTGTGGGGGTGGTGACGGTGATAAGCGTCCCGTCAACGTTGCTGCCTTGTGCTGCGGCGTTTCCTTGCGCACGGAGTGCGTCAGGCGACCGATTTGGGCTGTTGCCAGATTGTAGGTCCCCTAGAGAGTAGCGCCACCCGTCGACCACCAACTTGTCGAAGCGAAGTGACGCCCTGTGCCCTCTCTCTCTCTCTCTCTCTCTGGCATCCTGCAAATAAGGATACAATTTATTTCTCGTGTACCTTACGTTTGCAGAGGAGTCCTCCGCGATACGCGTATGGTCACCACGCAGGTGCATGGAGGATGAGAACTTCACAATGATGGGGCGACGTCCTCTCCGTCCTCTCCTTCTTGTCCGGTGGACACGCTCGATGTCGTCGTGGGTGAGTTCCACGCCTATTGGGCTTGCAACATCCCTCACAAATCTCTCCGAGTCCTCCCATGTCTCACCCCCAAGTTCCTCAAGCACGAACAGGAGATTCTTCCTTCGAGACTGGTTCTCGAGTAATTCCACCTTTCAAGTTTTCTGTCTCTAGGGTTGATAGGCTCCCTAACCTCTACTGAAAACATTTCACCTCCAGCAGGAGCTCAGGGATCCCTGGCACTCTTTTCAGAACGTACCGGACATCAGAGCGGAGGTCTTCCAGGGTGGAGTCATTGATCCCCGGTCCTGGATTAATTTCTACTCCTCAAACAACTAACAAAACACACAGCGATGTAAACGATAAAATGGTGAGAAATTTCGCCTCACAAGTAGCTTCACCCGACTGGCCACGATCGACTTGCCATCGTTTACCGGCGGCCTATGACCGCACGTCACTGCGCACTTCAAAACCGAGAACTTTCACCGTGGAGCCCACTCCAAACGATCACGTTCGGTCTCCTCCGAGGTCAGCAGGCAACACTCAAATGGGAAAGTATGTGCGATGGTTTTGCACCACTAATCTGAAGAGTCATATATAATATATAAATTTATATATTATATAATTTATTTATATATAAATTTCATTGTCAAAAACGCAGTACAAACTGCGTATGACCACGAGGAGGACAATAAACTAATTTACTCTCCGGAAGCAAGCAAGGGACCATCCCATCAATTCCGATCAAGGGCCCTAAGGCAGAGGCGGATTCAATTTTCTTTTTAAAGTTCCTAGATAAGACAAAAAGTTAGCTGCGAGTTATAATACTGATGAAAAAGTCAATGTGTTTGTAATTTAACGCAAAAAATTTACAAGTACAAATTATTATCGAACTATAGATTATTCTGAGTATAGTGTTTAAAAATCATAAGAATTGAAATAACACTAAATTCACTACTTATTATTACAATAAACACGCCCCTAGACAAAGCCTAGAGAACCTGTATGAGAAATCCGCCTCTACCCGAAGGAAAACCAGAGCAAAACCCAGGCCAGGATGGGGGGCGCATAAGGACACTCTTTCAAGATGTAGGTCACTAGGTCGGATTGGGTTGAGGAATCGGGTAGGAGATCGAGACGATGTGTGTTGGAAAGGTTCCGAGATTTAACGGACGCTACGAAGAGGGAGGAAACGATCGCAGGGATGACAATAAGCCCTCTGTTGTGTGACTTTGTCATAGATTGAAAAGTCTCTCAGGACCCAACCCAAATGGAGTATGACGATGTCACTCCAACAAGACCCATTGAAGCATTTCTAAAATCCTGTACAGAGTATGTTTCTCATTTATTACTTCAGACACACTTTACAGTAGATTTTATATAATCAACTCTTGAATCAAAAACTTTTTATTTCTTTGTGTATGAAATGTATTTTCATTTCTCTTTTAACCCTAAATAAATATAAATAATTAATTGATTGTTAAATATAAGTTACAAACTGGTCACCACCATGCGGAGAACAGTAAACTAAGTTACTCTCCAGAAGCAAGCAAAAGACCATAATATAGGTTCCTATGAAAGGGCCCAAAGATGGAAGGAGATTTTACATTTCTGCGCCCAAAAGCAAAATTCCACTGACGCACTTCTCCCGAGAAAATTTCCCGCCAGCAGCGAAGTATCGAAGCAGTCGACTGCGCTGATGAAGGAAGCTCCTCTGCTGGACGGAGAGGACGGACGGACCGGGAAGCGAAGGAATATATGGGGCAGTCGGACAATCAAGATACTATTACGATCCTCTTCTGAGAAGGCGATGATCACAAGACAAACGCGTCGAGCAGTTCTCAAAGGACTGAAGGAAATGGGAGACACGTCGTAGCGATGGCGGTTTTCCCACGTTAGAGAGGGAGGACCTGTGTCGTCCGACTTTAAGGGGAGCTGGCTAGAAAGGACGTAGGAGATGCCCTAATCTTATAGAACTAGCGACAGGAGAAAAGGAGTAATAACAGCCTCATTCTCAGCATTGACACAGGCTTAGCGTTTATTACCCAACTCACCCAGAGTGCAACGAGTGACGGCGTGGAGCGTCCGGCTTCGAGACACCAAATACTGACGGAGCGCATGACGAGTCTTGTGAAGTTGTGACTTGGGTGAAGGAAGTAGGTTCCACTGAGACAGTCGATGTCAATTAAGGCCGAAAGGAAACGAGGTAGGAAGAATTCGGAAAGAGACCGTGAAAGTCTATTCCGACTGAGAAGGGGTGTTGTAGGAAATTTGTTAAGAGACCGTGGAGTAAATTCTAACCGAGAAGGTGAAGTGGAGTCACATACCACTCCCTCTCTCCTCCTCGCGTATTTATATTGTGGCTCGCGTTCAGTCAGAAGTTCTGTATCTTTTAGGTAAAATTACCAGGCTTCTGACGCGCGGGACATTTGAGCCCGCTTCACGACACACGACAAGGAATGGAATTACCAGGTGAAGTGCACAGAGAGGAATATACTGAAGTAGACTTCCGATCGTCCAGGGAGCGGAGTATTCGGCATTCGTATCGTTCTATTTCTAATAGAGCCCTGTAATTAATTATTAAACACTAGCAGACCCAACAGACATTGTCCTGTCCAAATTTCAATAAATTTGCTTGTGATCATTTTGTGAATTTGTATAAAACTGTTTTAAATATGTAATAAAAGTAAAAATGAAAAAACGTATATCTGAATTATCTGTTAACGATTGTGGGCATGGATATTCATTTTGAGGAGGAGTTCATTCAGAAGTACGCCAATGGGAAATTTTTCATGCGAGATGAATTCTATCGGCAGTACATCGCTGAAATGCTGGAAATGTGTGATGTGCCTGGAATGTGATCGACTTGGAACCGTGCGATTTTGTTCCAAAATTTAAGTCGCCATTGAATTGTCGGAATTTTACTTCAACCAAATGATTTATTTTCTTTTATTCAATTTGAAATTACAATAATAATAAAAAAATAATAATAAATTTATTGTCAAAAAACAGTACAGACTGCGTATGAATTTCAAGGTGTTTTATTTACATTTGCGATGAACTTACAATAAAATCTCAATTAAACTGAAAAATTGAAAAAAAAAATCAAAAAAGAATCAACCAAATATGTCGTTCCTATCGTTGGTTATGATCGAGAGTACATATAAAAATTATAATTTTTTCAGTTTGTCCGAATTTTCCGACTTTTCTTTGTAATTGTCCCAAATTATTTTTCTTGAAAACTTTTTGTAGACCATAACGAACAAAAAAAAAAAGATTACGCATATCCATCGTTCGAGTCGTGAATTATGGCCTTGGGTTCATACAAAAATCCCATAAAAAACTTTTTCAGTTTTTCTTGAATTTTCGAATTTTCCGGGCAACTTTTCCAAGTTTTCTTTCCCTAAGAACCTTATTCTTACTATTATGAACATTTTTTTTAATTAGTCAAATCATGTGTTCTCATTAGTCAAATTAGTCGTTCTCTTGTGATGCGCTTACCAACAAACAACATTTTACTTTAATTTATATAGATTATAAAGCTTTATGTTTAAAAACGACATGTATGAGAAGTGCGTACTATTAGTATTATTGAATCTTGTTATTTCTGTGCGTCCCGTGATTAAAGTAAAAACTCGTAAATTTTAAAAAGTGCAACAGAGTATTTTAGTTGTTAGCCGTTGTTTATCTATCGCGTACAATAAAATATTCCAGATTTAGACATAGGATTTGCTATTTCTGAGCGGATTACCGTGTGGTTAGTGGATTATAGGCGCCTACGAACGAATTATTATCCCCGTTAAAAGACTATTAAGTTGTACGCGATACGTGAGCGTATTTGGGGTGAAAAAAATCTGATTGAGCTAGTGCTGGAATAGGTAGAATTAAATCACTAAAATATGTTAAATCGGTATAAATAAACAGAGTAACAAATATTTATTGTGATTACAATTTTGAAAACCTACCTCATTCGACATTTAAATGAAATAATTGCAGTGGAAATTGTAATTGACGGTGAAATACATTGCGTCTTATGGAGAAAACAATTATTTCCAAAATAAGACCAACTTTTAAATCACGAAAGTGACGGAAGTTTACTTTGATTTGTAGTAAATTTTCTGTAGTATTTTTTACATAATTTTTATCAATAGGTCACCGGTCAGTTGAGGAAGTTTTTTAACTTTTCCCGAGATGAGATGCATAAATCACGAAGTCTAATCGGCGTTCGACCCGCCATATTTGTACATGAATCTCTTGTGCATTACAGACGAGTCGAGCGAGTTCATGAATATTGTTTGTATTATACTATTAACTGATAGATACAAATTAAAATACGTTTTCTCCTCGTTATTATTTATATTGTTGTGTTTTATAACAATTAGAATAAAAATAAAGAAAACAATTATACATCTCCGTGATTTGACTAACATGGAGTTCTGGTCCCACCAAATTTCATAGCAAATTAAAAAAAACAAACATCGTTGGAAATCCTTTCTCCACATAATTTTGCCCCATTTTGAGAGCTTTCAGGGCTGAGTTTCTTAATCGTGAGGGGTGGCGTGAAGGTTTCGATCGGTCCCACTGGATGCGTTTTTCAGCAGAAATTCCCCATCTCCAGATAAAACCTTAAATTCTCCAGCAGACCAACATCACAACTTCCCAATTTCTTCACACAAACCTTAGTTCGGTGATGTTGATGGTTGAGGGCCCGAATCTCACCACGTCATGAATAAATCAGTGGGAGGTTTTTATTTTGAAGTCAGTCAGGAGCTTAAGGTATATGTAGATAAGTCGTGACAGCCTAGGATGGCAGTGAAGTGATTGATTCCACACTAAAGCTTAGGATTTTCACAATGAGAAATTGCTAGGATATATTTTCAGTACGAGAAAAATATCTGATGCATTTTATTGACGTAGAATGAGAAAATTACATATTCTAACCAATAATCATTTATTCGTTGACTTTTGCTCACAACTTATGTGAATTGTTATATTTCTCCCAATTTCAATCCATATTTACGTCTTATACATAATATTGAATTTAAATTTCGATAAACATAAAAAATTTAATATTGGAGCACTTCATTTCTTTTCAAAAAATTCATTGTTCTAATCCTTGAATTTTCTGGTATTTCATTACTTTAAAAATAATTTAAGCTTTAAGTACATAAAAAACTTAAAATTTCAATATAATTTTAACACCGTATACGAGACGTCGAGTCAGATCCTCGAATACAAAGAGTAGATGTAAGGATAGTCCAGGCCTAGACAGGAGGTCATTGATTGTGAAGACCTATCGGAAGAAGAATGGCGCCCTGAATGGAGCGCTGACCGAGTTTCGAGGCGAAGCGCGGAGTGTGCAGAAAATATGAAGTCTTCTTAAGACTCTGTGTCTCTTCAGAAAGAAGATGCAGGAGTAGCCGGCTACTCGCCATCGCTGGAGAGGGCAAGAAATGATGGCGTGGGCACTTCTGTTACATTAGCGCGAGGATCTCGAAACAATATTATTGACGATGGACTAATTAGAGAAGAAGAAGAAACAAAGCAAAGGATAGCTATGGGCTTCTGTTCTTCCTGCTCTTCTTTCTACTACTGTTCTTCCATAGAATGCTTTCTAGAAAGATAAAATTACAATTGTACAACACAATGATTAAGTCAATGGTAATATATGCCTGTGAGACCTAGACAATGAAAACACAATTGTAACACAAGTTACTTGTATTGTATAAAGAATATGTAGTCATACTATTCAGTTGATTTTTTAATTCTTAAGACCTTTCGGCCGCGTGGCGGCCATCATGAGTGCTAAATAAATTTTTAAAAATATAGAATAACATTATTTTGTAACAACACTGATGATGGGCGCCACGAGTCTGAAAAGACCTTATGATTTAATAAATAAAAAACTGGATAGCATGACAACATATTCTTTATACAATACTGTATATACTACCAACATCGTACCTCGTCATACCAACAAGTTACTTGTATTTGAGAGAAGGATACTGAAAAAATCTTTGGCCCAACAAAACTTGGAGAAGATTTTTTTTTTTTTGTGCGGCTTTAGGGCTCGTCAACAGCGAGGTCATTAGAGCCCTTAAAACTTGTACAGGTAGGGAAAATGCAGTTACGCACTAGGGAGAGCCAACATGACTCTCCCCACGTGTGGGACTCGCCGAAAGACTCAACCATACCCACTAAAAACCCTCCTGCATTACAACCCAAAACACAAATATCAACATGTCACATGACTTTTACTAAAAACATTTTAAAAATTAAAAAAAAGAAGAGGAAAGAGGAAAATGAAAGATACCCTAGCCCTAATAGCGTCGGGATCGAAAAGAACAAGAGGTGACCAAGGGAGGTCAGAAAAGAGAAAGGAAGGAGCATGGCACAAGTAAGTGGAAGTAATGCCAGACTCAGCTCGGGGCCCCGTGTTCGCCAAACACGTACTTACTAGATGTAAGTCCCCTGGGGGGACTTGGAGAAGATGTCTGAAGACAAAAAACAAATGAACTAAGTAAATTAATAAACCAAAGTAACATTGTCAGAAAAATCAAGGCTAGAAGATTGGCATGGCTTGGTCATGTGGAACGCATGAACCACACTCGAGATGTAAAGAACATTACAGAGTGGACTCCTATTGCAGCAAAAGAAAGAGGAAGACCAACAAAAAAAAAATGGGTTGATGATGTGCGCCAAGATTTGAAGAACATGGAAGTAGAGAATTGGAAGAGACTGAGCCACTTTGAACCATTCCGCGACAGTCGACCAAGACCCACCTAGGGTTGTAGAGCCTTTTCAGAAGAAGACTAATTAGAGAAAACACAAGGAATTTTTATTCTCTGTCTAGTTGTCTATTGGGGTTTATGAACATTGCAATTATCTTTGTCATCATCTTAACTACATATAGCATTAAAAGGGTCACATACCATCATGACCATTATTGTAGAGTAAGGCTGAGTTACGAAAGGATTAAGAATACTATAAAATACTTTTCACTCTTCGTGTTTATACATATAATGTAGGAAAAATTGCTCGAAAAATTGCTCGTTTAAATACAAAAATCCTTAATGATATGTTAACTAATTTCGCTCTATAAACCATTTCGCTCCAAATCGCCTCTTTAAAATCAGAATGTCAAAAAATATTTTCTTTTTCAGCACTCCAAGTTGGTCAAATCACTGAGATGTATAATTGTTTTCTTTATTTTTATTCTAATTGTTATAAAACACAACAAAATGAATAACAATGAAGAAAAAATATGATTTAATTTCTTTGTACCAATTAATAATATAGTACCAACAACACTAAAGAACTCGTGTGACTCTTTTGAAATGTAAAAGCTTGGCGGCCGAGCACTGCGGTTTCGCGAATTATGCCTCGTCTCTCCTCAAAGGAAATTGTGAAATATCTTTCTCAGATGTCCTAAGGTGACCTATATGACCGTGATGTAAAAAATACTACAAAGGAAAATTTACTACAAATCAAAGTAAACTTCTGTAACTTTCGAGATTTAAAAGTTAATATTATTTTGTAAATAAGTTTTTTCTCCATAAGACGCAATGTATTTCATCACCAATTATTTTATTTGAATGGCCGGTGAGGTATATTTGAGAATATTGAAAATTTCTGAAATATGGATATTTAACAATATTTATATTCAAAAATCTAGATGTCTCAATCAGTTCTTGAGAAATACCGAAAATAGTATATTTTGCGCACCTTGTCGTAAGTGCGAACGTTCGAAGACCCATAAAATATTCTACCTTTCGCATTTTGGAATTGAAATATCGAAAAACCCAAACAATCTATGCATCTTTCTTTTTAGATATATTGAGGTTCCACGCAACACACTCTAAGACGTGACATAAATTAAAACCTTTTCTACGTATCAGAATTCCGTTTTGACAGCGGTTTTTGTCCGCATGATCTTAATCTTCAATTAGGAAGAAAAATCTAAATGTATAAACAGTAGTAATAATTATTGATGTTGCTCAGTAACAATAAATTTATTATTCCAAAATGATGTCCAGTTTGAAAACATCTGAATAAATTGTGTGAGAAAACTTTCGAGTATATTCGTGTGGGAATTCATGGATCTCCTGGAAGACTATAATATCGTGAACAAATGGGGGAAAACATATTCGTCATCTGAGGTTTTCAACTTCGCAGAACTCATCTTGATGTACTTCGGAGCGACGTGGTGTGACGCGTGTGAGAAATGGCCGCGAATGCTGAGAACTATGAGAAAGGTTTGTTTGTAAATGCAGAAGAACTCTCTTTATTTATCCACTTCAGTTTTATTGTCAAAAGATAATTTTTATGCACTAACCTTAACTATATGTAAAGAGAATGGTGTTTGTGTTCTAATTAAAAAAAAAAATTTTTTTACCACAATTAACGTCTATTCCATAATCTAATTAAATAAATAATTAAAAACCTAATTGTAAACATAAACCTAGTTGTGTTTATGTTTATATCATGTTCATTTGTCCTGTTATGTTTATTGTTATAGTTTTGTTATTTCTTGATCAACTGACGACGACTTAAATCCAAGTCGAAACGTAATAAGCTCTTCATAGAAAATATAAATATTATTCGTCCATAAAAGGTCGTACGTTTTTAATTATTTATTTAATTGAACTTTGTACGATGTTTACTTAATTCTATCGACAGTTACGTCGCTTAAATATTACGATTTATTGTTGAAATTGATTTTTCACCTGTAAACTATAGTATCCGTAAGCTTGACTCAGTGGTGCCTGGATGGCCGGGATTCGATGCCTAGTGTGATGTGGGAATTTTTATTACACCTCAACATCCACACTGACTTCCAGGCCTACTCAGCCTACTGTTGAATAAGTGCCGGATCTATCCTGGGGTCAACCCTGCAGAAGCGAGATGTCGGTCACATCTCCACCTCCTAGTGTCGAGGTTAAGAAATTGAGAACTCTTTCCTCTGTTAACCCTATAAGCACACATTAAGACACGTTGTTGAACATTGTTTGTGGACCCGATAGTAACGATTACCAACCGCTGGTCCCAGGAGCACTCTGGCGGTGGGAAGGAAAATTTCTTTGTTACGAAGAAAAGTAAAGTCATTAATTCTTTGATAGACTGTTGAATATACTATTTTTTTTACTGTATAAATTTTTGATTTGAGCATTTCTTTATATCATATTTGAGAAACAGGAAATAACTGTCGGGGGTTTAAGATTGTTGAATATTTTAAGTGCCTTGCAATTATTGATTAATAATTATTTAGAATTAAAACTGCGTGTTCTTGATAGATGTCCCCTCCAAAATAAATAAATAAAATAAGAAGGAAGCAACTAAATAAATTAACTACGAGAATAACAAAAGACAAGTTCGCTGTTAAATAGGCACTGACACATTTAATGAACAGACTGAGAAGTTGCAAGCATAATACATGTAATGTCTGGCGTAATTGATGTCAATTATATATAACCTGCATGGTACGTTGTTAAAGACTCCATTAGAAATTAAAATATCAGAAGGATAAGTTTTCGAATTAAATTATACCTAACCAGAAAACAACATCAAATAAAAATAAATCAACATTAACGTTTACTCAACGTCAACTAAATTGATTAATAAAAGACTTTGATTTCCATTTGAAATAAACAGCTATAGGTTTATTGTCTAATTTGAATATTGTGACGTTTAGTCAGCTGTAAACAATAATTCTATACATTGAGAAACACATTAACAAATACACATAATTGAGACATGATCAAATTGAAGTACACACACAAAATATTAGTTAAATTCCTGTAAGACAAGAGAATTAAAATCAATAAGATAAAGAATGAAATAGAAAATGTTACAATAAATTACTGTCAACTCGATAAATGCCAGTATGAAGAGATCAATCTTGTATTGATAAGTTAACATATGACTTTGAAGTTAATAAACGTCGAATGACGGAAATATGATAATGAGCAAAATTGAAAGACTGTCTGAAACAATTTCATTGATTGTCACGACTCATGTCAAATTTACTCACTGTTTGTTGAGCTGGAAGCAGCATACAAGAGTTACACTATCACGCGTGTACACATAATCACAAAATAACACGAATGTCCCATTCCGTTAGGTGAAAGTTATTTAACTGGATTGAATAATGTTACAAGCAGCTTAATTGTCATGTAGTCGCAATTTTCTAATTATAATTCTGTAATGTTATTATATTTATGTAACAGTGTAGCTGGACACTGGTTAAGCACTATATATATTCAATAATTGAGTGAATAGAAGCTATTAGCGGTCATGAGAAAAACACGGTACCGGCGTTCTCATTGAACGTGCGCGCACTCGAGAGTAACTAACAAGAGTGATGAGTTCTTCTTGCTCTCGTCTTAGTTTTTTTGTGGCACTTGATTGGCTGAATATGTTATTTATTCACTTGGCACTATTATATTAATTTTGTTCATTGTAGTAGCCAGGTAGTAGCATTCGTTTGACAAAGATTAGTCAACAATTAAGCATTCCAGAACAATGTTGATTAAATTGTTTATAGTTTAAACATAGTCGTGGTTGTTCATTGCACGTCTTATTAGGGGTTAATTATTATGTAACTCCGCTACATACATAAACACATTGAATTATTTAGCACTTGTCAATTAGTCAGTGAGTCTGAGGTTATAAATTAAACAAATCTTATGAGTTCTCTGACAAGACCTGAGTGGAGGTTAAAGCAGCGTATAGTTTACTCACAAGTTCAGATGTATTCCACAATTGTAGTTCCAGTTACACTGTTAGTGGAAATCAGAGATCATCAGACGGGACAAAAACACACACAGTTCCTTGAATAACACTTCGTACCTTAACACTTTGAACGTTTGGTTGCTTGAACACTGATTGAAATGTTAATTCCAGACGACGGTATTTGCTAGCAAATAGTAGAATGTTAAAACAGTTAATAATTGAGCGAACGATAGAGCGGCAAAATATTAGTGTCTCAACGAAGCTCGATTAGTTTGTTGAACCAGTTAGTTTGCTTTTTTGATCGAAGAACGTTAGTTTTTTGAATTCACTTGCAACTGAGCGTGGTGAAGTTACACTTGTCTCTTGTAGCCGAAGAGTGTCATTCTTAATTGTCACTTTAAAGTTAGCGTTACAACTAAACTAAACTCTTGTAACTGAAGACTTGCACAATTGAGTTGTTCACACTTAAACGCGGTCGGGTATGTTCACCCGTGACCCGTATTAGCACTGAGAGGCGGCGGAGCGAGTGATGCGCTAAGCGGACGAGAAACGAACCCGAGATGGAAGCGAGCAGTAGCGCGTCCAGAGCCAGAGTGGCTGAGTCGTCTCGAGTCAACAAGTAATGTATCCCTGATTACATTGTGTTCCGGGATTGGCTGATTCACTAAATTTATTCACTTGTTATTGCATTTTCAGGTCGTAAAATTGTTAAGTTTATTCACAGTATGTTGTCACCTGTCCTGGAAATTCCTGAGTTCCAAGTGATACTATGTTTCTAACTACACACATTGTTAACCAATTATCAACTGTTTTGTTCTCGAATGTTCTCGAATGAACTTTAGGGCACTATAAATTCACTTGTTTATTTCTAGAACTTATCTTGAAATATGTAGCATAGCTCTATATATATCTATAAAAAAGAAAACATTTCTTTTAAGGTTGAAACTGGAATCGAAACATTGAGTGAAGATTGAAAAAAACTAATTTTCTGTGTTTTCTGTATGAGGAGTTGCTTTGGATATTCATTTATTGTATAAATTTAAATGTAAAATTATAAAGAATCGAATGTTTTAAGTCAATACTTAGATCTGGGTATACAAGAGAAATGAATACTTTATTGTATTTGCGTATTCTAAACAGGCTGCCCGCAGACATAAAATTCCCATGGACATCTTGTTCATCTCTTTCGATGAAAGTGAAGAGGAGTTCTGGGAAGGATTTTCGACCCATGGGAATTGGTGTGCAACACCATACGCAAAGGAATTGACCGAGTGAGTACGCGGACGCATTAACTGATTAGAGATAGGAAATATCTTTTCAAAGCAACATAGATTTTTAAAAAGCATTTTCAAGCAAAATTTCCCTTTTTCTGTCGTATGACAGAAACCCTCTCGAGTTAAATTGAGATTTTCTGCATTAATTAATAAGCAGAGTTCTGTCAAAGCAACATATCACTATTCAGTCGTATAGAGACGATAATAATTTGGAAAATTAAAGCAGAAAAGTCACATGAAGTTTATTAAATTTATTTTTCCCGGAATACGCTGAATTTTTTTCCATCAATAGAGCATAATTTGCCCAAGGATATGAAGTACAGTAAATATTTGTGAAACTATTCGGGTTTTCTCTTCGCAAAGTGAACTTTTTGTGTGAATTGTTTTATTAACAATTTCGTTTTGAAGAAAATGGTAATATTGAACTGAATACTGTCATTGTAATACGTATTTTTTTACTTTTAATGATATAGATAATATATTATATACATTTCCATCCATATTTGATTTATTAATGTGGTAAAATGCGTATTTAAAATCGTGCGAGAGAATAAAAATTCCCGCCTGAATATTCCGGAAAAGAAGAAAGACACGCTTACGAGTTCTAGATGGTTTAAGAAATATTGACCCCTTAAGGTCCAAATTTTATTCCACGATTCAAAATTTATTCTTTCATTATTTTTTGTAGTAAAATTCATGCCCTTCAAGAGAAACTCCAGGTCACTCTTACTAAAGTGAGTATATTAAGAGAGTGACCGATCACCGAATGCAGCCACTTTTTCGTCAAGTCGATACGATAATAAAACATGCATATGAGAACTCTCTTTTGAAATAAGATCAATCAGTTAAATGAAGTTTGATTTAAAAAAGCTTGAAAACACAAATGTATTGAAAGATATTGAGACATTCATATGAGTTTAATTGCATTTACTCCAACTTGACGGAGAAACGACTGAAACCTTGACGAGCATCGGACACACTCTCTCTAGACACATGCTACCTGAACGTGTGTTTGCGCAGAGTACTGCGTTGGTCTTACGACATCACTAGTATTCCGAACATCATCGTGGTCAAGAAGGATGGAACCATTGTGACTCGCAACGGCATGAGGGAGATCGAGGCGATGGGAACGAACGCACTCGCTTCTTGGTACTGAAGGAACCGTGGTGCGCATCTCGCAAATGGTACGCCATCGCTACGTAGTCTTTGAACATGGGAAATGTAGTCTGCTATAGAATACTTACCTACACGGAGTGATTGGATGTGGGTGGTAAGGGCTATTGCTGGTATGTGGACCGATTAGCTGAGTTTACCTGCAACTTGGCCCATGTGCTAGTCGAAGTGGTTAGTAATAGAGTTATTGATACTAACAGATGGTGGATAGAGGAAGGATGGTTCGCTTTTCAGTAGTCACAGCGATATAAACTGGAACTTTATGTGAAAAACTACAAATATTTCTCGCCAGGAATTAAATCCGGGGTAACTCGGTGAATAGCGAGAACGCTACCACCTGAGCCACACTCGTTAAGTGGGTACGCGGTGTGCATTTTAACCCCCATAAAAGTAAATGCTATAGTAAAAATTAAATCGTGACTTTCCCATCCTGCCGAGTGACATTCGAGAATTCCTCATCCATTTGAACTATTCTTTGGTGTCCTCGTACCAGGCTGCGATATTCAGTCGCGTCAGTGTGTGGCGGGGTGCGTCTTATCCCTCATGAGACTGAAAAAAATGTTCGGGACGAACTCATTGTGTTCCTCGACATGGGCAGTGGTTTTAGGAGAAATGTGTGTAGGATGATTATTTTTATGATACGTTTTATTTCAAAATTTCTTATCGTTATTTTATTTACCAATTATAGCTTCTGAACACACACACATATATAATTCCCTGTCCAAGAATATGAAAGATATTATGAAATTGAATATCTTCAAATCCGCGGTTAAAAACTACCTCCTGCACCAGTGCTTCTACACTGTAAAAGAATTTATTGATTTTAATAAAAGTTAAATTCGTCTTGTACTTTATCACGCCATTGCTGTAGTACTTTTTAAACAACTTATAACAATTTCAAAAACTATTTTCTTGCATGATTGTGTTGTCTTATGGCTCATATTAATTTAGTTTTATGTGTACTCAACTTTGGCACGGTTGTGTACATTAATTCTGTAGCCCCATCCTGGCCCGGGTTTTTCTCCGTTTTTCCTTCGGGTAGAGGCGGATTTCTTATACAGATTCTCTAGACTTTGTCTAGGGGCCAGTTTATTGTAACAATAAATCGTGAATTTAGTGGGGTTTTTTTCGACTATTATAATTTTTAAACACTATACTCAGAATAATCTATAGTTCGATAATAACTTGTACATGTAATTTTTTGCGTAAAATTACAAACATATTGACATTCTATTAGTATAATAACTCGCAGCTAACTTTTTATCTTATCTAGAAACTCATGCAAAAATGTTTTGAATCCGCCACTGCCTTAGGGCCGTTGATCGGAATTGATGGGATGGTCCCTTGCTTGCTTCCGGAGAGTAAATTAGTTTATTGTCCTCCACGTGGTGACCTGCCTTACTCGTGCTCCTCCGAACTAGCTCAAATAACGATCAACAAGTCGATCGCTCTCACACTCCTAGCTCCTACCAACTTCTACGAGTATTTCAATGTTATAAATGCTGTGATGTGAAGCATTTACTATTGTCCTTATACTCGTGATAAATTAAAAGTTGAGCGCCATAAACCTGAATGATTACTTTTGCACTTACAGGCTTAAAATAAATTAATGAAATGGATCAACAATCTTTTGGAACAACAAACAACAATTTATTACAAAAACACAAACACCATATTGGCAACACAACCCTTACATTGACCAATAATTACCACTTTGCAAATGAGATAACTTATTCATTACAAACATCTTCGACTCTAGTTACAGTATCCTCTTGTACTATAATCCTTCATAATACATTTACGTCTTGATGTTGAAGCGTTGACCTCGTACCAGGATGTTCGGACTTCTTCAGAAACCGTTCATACTAGTGATGCCTCGATACAACTGACCCTCAGTAATTATGAAGAATGATGAAATAAAGTTTTCTTCATATCATATTACCCGAAAGCATATGACTTTCTAACAATTCATAGTCTCTACTCGAAAGAAAGTTCAATATACAACGAGTTGTTCTCCCAACAACTTTCACAATAGAATCACATACTATCAAATAGAATCTCCTAGAAAAGTCTCTTTATCTCGTACTTGACTGACTGAGTGATTAGAGTTTTTCCATTTGTTTCTTTCGCTTTTTAAAGAGTGTGTGTGTGTGGGGGGGTAGGGTTCACTTTACGTAGCCATTCGCTCTGACCACCAGGGCGGAATAAATTTCCATTGGCTGGCGACGTCACTCGCGCGTATTTGAAGCCAAATATCTGAGATCTCTCTCTCTTCTATATATATATATATATATATATATATATATATATATATATATATATATATATATATATATATATATATATATATTCTAACGTACCCAAATAACACTCCTCCTCCAGTGGGATAAATAAAAAAAAATAATAAGGGTTTCGTTATGATAATTATAATATAAATAAATAAATAAGGTTCGGAACTTCTGATGTGATTTACCACCGTATATTCTGATAGTAGTACATAATACAGTTAACATTCACAATGATTACAATATTCTAA
>NNCF01125967.1:1098342-1120213 GCA_002313205.1 Laupala kohalensis | reverse complement strand
AGATTGCGTAACATTAATTACAGCTCAAAAAATCATAGATCGTGCAATTACACTTGAAATTAACACACTAAAGTTTAATACAATAAATACAATATTCAAAAAATAAGCACGAATTGAGCTTTGACTAGTTCTCTCTTTTGATGTTTTATTAAAAGTTTATTAATTTGCGTTATTTTATACTCTTCTTTCTTCTCGGAATTATTACCAAATTTAATTACAGTGAATTCGAACTAATACAATTTCAATGCAATTTTCANTCTCTCTTGATGTTTTATTAAAAGTTTATTAATTTGCGTTATTTTATACTCTTCTTTCTTCTCGGAATGATTACCAAATTTAATTACAATGAATTCGAACTAATACAATTTCAATGCAATTTTCTCCTTTACAAGGTACTGATTGGCATCGAATTACAAAAATTAATTAACAATCCCTAGTTCACGAAACACTCTGGAACAATGTTCGTCTCGCAGAGTCGTATACTCACAACAGCGAATAATTCTTCCAAAATCGTTGTTCAATCTCACCAACTCGAAATACCCTTCCTTCTCAAAAGGCTGCCCAGCTGCATCGTCCGATGACCTTCGCCTGCCTCGTCTTTCCACGCTCGCTCGCCACGTGCCTTGTCCGTCCAGCTCCCCCTCAACCGTTTGCGTAAAATTGTTCGGTTTCGTACTGGTGCTTCCGATAGTATGTTGCTAGCTTCACTTGGAGCTCTTTCTCGAACGATAATACGTATTCTTTACTTCCGTACTATTTCGGCTGTCCTCCTTCTAATATCGCGTACTATGAGAAAATATCATAAAATTGATACGCGCCAAAATTATCTCTTCGCTCCTATTGCAATTATAGAACTTCAATAATCAACTCTGATTATTAATTATTTATCCGGCTCGACTTCTCTTTCGATTAATAAACACCACGTGTGACTAAACTGCAATTCTCACGCTGCTGTTCTACGTGCTCCAAAAACTCACACGTCTCGAATTAAACAAAGTGAACCGTCTCCAGCTAGCTACCACGAACAAATGAGAGCGAGGCAAGTGCCCGTCTTCCCACCTGGACACTAACCCCCACTCTTTCTTTATGCTTCGTGCATTACGCCAATCCGATCGTTTTTACCTAATTTGCTTCACTGGCTTAGCCAGGTGCTTTCATAATTTTCAGGTCTTCTAGTATTTCAATCAAAAAATCTTTCGCCGCGTCGTAACACGCTTAGAATACACCCCTCCTTGGCGCTCTTTTCAAACGGATGTTATACGTGTTTCGTACTAACTCTGTTGCTATTTGTTACGTGAAATCCTAATTAATGTCTAATTGATTCTCTAACGAATCTGGGTCGTTAGATAACCCCCATCTCTAATAAGAAAAAATTTTAAATTTTGCTTACACCCCAAAAAATATAACAATTTTTTCTACACCAAAATATTCCCTTACAAATTGATTATTATAAACGGTTCTTTGACTCATCGTCATTGTATCAAACACAAAATAAAATTTTTACAATATGTCCACATCTTTGGATCATACACAAAATTACACGACTACATTCAAAACAGCATTTCTACCTTAGTTTTTTATCCTACTTAACTCTAAGAATATTATTTACACCTTCCCTTTCTAACTACTGCCCTTCATCTCAACACGAAAACAAAAACTATAATTGACATTGTCCGATCTATCTCCTTTTTTCTTTCCCCCTTGGTCCTAGTTCTTCTATTATTTTACTCTGGTCCTTACTATATCTCTCACTCCAATTACGCAACGTTTCTTTAGTCGTACTCTCCCTACACTCGGTTCTATTTCATTTTATTTCCATAGTGTTTATTCCTCTTCACTTTATTTTCCCTTTCATCGTCGCCACTGTATGGTCTATTTCTCTAATTATTTGGAATGATTTCACTTTCTCACCAACCCAAATTAACTCGTCTCCTGTCTCTAATAAAATAAAATTATGTTGGCACTATTTACTCGACATCCTTTCGATTTATAATGCTACTGCTATTTTTTGTGGGTTAGGGAGGTTTGAGAATATCTTTAGTACATCTCAATGAGATCCTATTATTTTCTTTGACAGATTTACCCGAATTAAATTTTAGTAGTAGAATGTTGCCACCAAATTACTTACGTGTTCTCTTAATAGTTAAATGTTTTGTTCCCTATGCTCATTAGATACGACACAAAAAACCTTGAGTGCCCTTCTTACAGTTTCGTTTTGGAAGACACTGCAGTTGGAAGATCAACGTAGGCAATTTGCATTGCATTGTATGCCTTCACAGTTAATTTACATTGACAGGACCGTGTTCTTTCATGTCAACTTTGTATCGTACTATTTCTTTTATGATTTGTTTTAAAGTACAAATTCGATTCGAATTATTATTAGTTCATAAACCACCTTTTAGGTGATGTTACTCAGGACTCAAAATGTGGAAGAAGTTCCCAGAGTTAGAATTGTAGTAAAGCCAAAATGTGCCTGTACGTTGATACGAAACCTTTAATCTTCGTGGGTCCTTTTAAATCTTTGTTACAGTTATTTTTTAAATTCGGCATTGTTGTTTAATTGTGGTATTGTTTAGAACACCACGGAAACACAATTGTAACCATCACCATGAAGAGAATAACAAAATCCAAAAATGTTTAAAGGATGAGGTGAATATGTAACTAATGTATTAGAAAGAAAATGTAAAAAAAATGTAAAAATCAAACATTTCATAAAAAGTATGAAATCGAAAAGGGACATCGAATGTAAACCAACGAATCACTCTTTCAAATAATAATACGAATTGAGCGTTTTCGGCGAATAGAGATTTCACGATGGAAGAATTATTTTCGAGAACTGTTGTCGACAAATCTGGAACTCAACTTCACGCGGCTCTGGCGTACAGACACGCGGAACTAATCTTATTTTTCTACTCTGCATCGTCTTGTGACTCTTGTAAGAAATGGCCTTACCTATTGATGCTTCTACATAAGGTGAACACATTTATGTAATTTTAGCCGTATCCATACTCATAACTTTATTCATTGGTACTTGCTAATTGTTATTGACACTTAATAATTCCAACTTATAATTAAAAGACAAATGTCGAACAACGTTTCATTTTTGTATTAGTGTTGATTATGAGAGTTGATAGAATTTGTTTCTAAATAAAAATAAGTTGAGTTTTAATTATTAAAATTAAACTCTTCTCAATGTTTGCTATTGAAACCGTTGATATATGTATTTGCTTTATCAGGAGGTAACATTTAAAAAAAGACTTCTTTGATACTAATGTCTTCTAAATGAGAACAAGCTATTTGTCGCATATTTCTTACATTTCAAATTCGTTTTGGTTGCCTCTGAAAATAAATTTGAGATTTATTAAATTCCTCCATGAATGTCTCATGTTTTCTGTTATTTCAAAAGTAATTCTATTGACAGTTTGCTTCAAATAGATGTCACAGAGATTTTATTTTCCTTGCCACAATGTGTTCTCTATTCCCTTTCCCGAGCACGTACGAAACCTATATTCAATTTTTTCTATGGTCAACTTTGTTCAGTTGAAGTATATCAAATTGACCTGTTCGACCCCATCATATGTAAAGTCACCCTACAATTATTACAAGCGAAATGTACACGTATGAATTAACATGTTGTCTCTTGACAAGACACTTTACGATCACTCTGCTTTTGGAATAAAATAAGAATTACGTGTTCTATTGTACGCTGAAATTTAATAAAAATTTACTTTCAGCTTTCAAAAAACGATTTTCAGTCACTAGCATTAGACGAATCTCCTCTTCCCGCGCACCCAGTATCATTCTGTTATTTCATCCCCCTCCCTGCCGCATTTTAATAACTGCAGGAGCTATTGCGAAGCGTATCAACTCCGTCTCCCATTCTCTATTCAATGAACATTTATTATACTTCTAAACGTCATGAATAGGTTATGTGATCGTTTCGTACACTTCTAATATTATGTATATATTTCCTCCGTGTACCCTACACGTGGAGAAGATATGTGATAACTTTCGGTCAGGTGAAATGGCGTCGAACCGGGAATCGAACCCGGGACTCCTACTTTGATCGCAGTGGTGTTAACCACAACACCACCCTTTCGCCTTCCACAGTTGTACACCATTTCCACCCAGACCTACCCATAGTGTACAGTTGTGGAAGTCGAACGCCATTTTCACCTGACCGAAAATTTTCCCATATTATGCCATATTGCTATTTGTAGCTACATTTTTCCCCAACTTCTTTTCATGCAACGCTAATCTTCTTCAACGTGTCTCCTAGGCTGCGATGAAGCATCGTATTCCTTTGGGTATCCTCTACATTTCTTTCGATGAAAGTGAACGATCATTCTGGGACGACTTTATGAACAATCATGGTCAGTGGTTCGCAACTCCTTTTAGAAGTGAACTAACTGAGTAAGTGAAAAACTACTTTTTTTAACGTTGTATTCAGACAAAAGTTCTTTACACTATGTAACAAATAATCCTACCATTTAACGAAACATTTTCTCGAGTTAAAAGTTACCACTGGAAAGCACGTGATTGATAAAACTGGTTTTCTCGTAAAAAGACTCATAATGATTTGAGTGCTCTTATTCCATACATGGGGTTTGGATTATGTCTTAACAGAAAATGTTTCAACTGCCCAAAAACGTTTTTGTATCTAATTTATTTTATGTAAGATAAAGATACTCATTAATTTAACAATAAACAAAATTTAACATAGATTAAAAATTTAACTCATTATCCATCGTAAACAAGGGAATACAATCAAGTTTTTATTTGATCAAAAAGCCTAATATTTGAAGAAAAAATTGCATTTTAAAGGTATCTCAAAATCATGGACTTCAAGTCTGATTTTTTATATGTCGTAAGTCACTGGTGTAATGTCACTTTTCGAAACCACTGAGAGTGACATTAAAATATTTACGCCTAGCTATTGAACCCATATTTCTATTTTTACTGTCCTGTGTACGTATTATACATAAAATATTGGAAATAGTAAAAACATTCTCGATTGCAAAATATTTATGAAATCGCACATTTTTGGGGTCTCTGAAAGCAAGAAAGTGGTTTTAGCAATTCTAAGGTTTCCAGTGTCTGTGTGTGCCTACCGATTGTGTCAGGACGAATCTGCTACTTTAATTCAAATTTGTAACCTCCTACCACTGCACGAGCTTTACAATTTTTAACACTTTAAAATAATTTACATAAAAATTCAAAATCATTTGGAAAATTTCTCAATAACAGTCCATACCTTTTGAAATTCAATAATGTGTACAGGTAGTGTAATCAGTATAAAATTCACATGAGTTTGCTTTCCGCTTGACAGTTTAGAATAAACTTTGCAAAAAAATTTTGTATATAAAACTATTTATCCATGTTCCACGAAAAGGAAAAAAGGGGTTTTTTTTGGAAGAGGGGATGGGAGAACGGTAAACAGACACCTGATACGAATATGGATTTATGTAATACACGTTATACGATATTAATATACACAGGATACCTACTTCTACGATTCAACGTACGTGTAATACTTTTGCCGATTCAGAATGAAATTTCTTTAACGTTTAAAATTTGTATAAATGGATGAAATAATATACGTTTGTATTGACTTTAGCCTTAAGAACTGGCATCCTGGTCATTTAATATATACATGTCTCTTCTAAGAAAGGAATTTATTTACGATAACAAGAATCTCTTAAATCGATATTTCTTTTATATTGCAGTCAAATCCTAAATGAATTTTCAAAATATATTATTACTGGTCACCGAACATTTTGAGGGGATATTTAACTTTTTGCGGGGTCTCATTCGTGGGTTTAGCCTTAGTCTCCATTGCGTACGTTGTGAGCATATATACATGTAATTACTTTTGCCACAAATACCTTATTGTTACAAATTAGACGTACTATTAACTATTATTTATAAAACCGACTTATAAAATAATTTAACGTCAACATTCGTGTGAAAATTGCGACGGACAGGGAGGTCCTGCTCTGGCCGCAGGTGCGCTATTCACTGCACCACCCGCCTCGACCCCCAAGTCCATACGCGACTTCCACTTGCCCTGATCCGGTGAACCTGGATAACATCCTCATTCAGGGGATAAGTAAGTTGTGAGTTAAAATATGCATCTGACGCGTAGGTACGCGAAAACCGGTCTTAAGAGCTACCAACATTGGAGCCGCCTGCGGTTATTTATCCTCTGAATGGGGATGTGAACTATTCAGACTATATATATTTTGCAACGTCTATTCTAAACTGTCAAACGGAAGGCAACTTAACGCGAATTTCATTCTAATTACACTACCTATACACATTATTGAATTTCAAAAAGTGGGGACCGTTTCTGAGAAATTTTCCAAATGGTTTTACTTTCCAATTACTCTGTGTGTAAGGGAAATATTGTAATGGGTAAAAAAAATTGATATCTCCTCGGATCTTTGCAAATTGGTTCAGGAGAGTCTATTTTCAATTTTGGCGATGATGTCCAATGTCGTATGTGTGTGTCGTATGTTTAGAATTTTGTTCCCCCGATAACTATTAAGCAAAATGATGTATCGAAACCGAACTTGAAATTTGACATTGAATGAGTTGAGAATAGAAGCCTATTTCTGGACAACTATTTCTAACTTCATTTACATACCGCGCTCCACTTCTGGTTTCTAAATATTCAAAATATGCATAAAAGCATTTTGATTGGTCAGGTAATTCTGTGTACAAATTGCTAAACCACATTCTTGTACGTAACGCCGTTTTCGAGATAAATTTCGAGATTCAGGTACGTAACGCCGTTTTCGAGATATTTACGCAAAAAAGAGTTGCTTTTTTTGAGGCGCTTGTTTTTAAATCTGCCGTTAAGGCTATTGCATATTTTAATGTGCAAGATAATTCATTCAATGTACTTTTGATTATGCTTATTTTTATTTTTAGGGGTTTATATTGATGATAAATATTTCGAAACCGATTTGCAGTTGAAGTATGATAATTTTAATATAATATGATTTTTTTATATTTTTACCTTTTTCTTAAATTTATAATGTAATGTACGGTGTTTACAGTCACGAGTTTTTTTATATTAATTGTAATTGGAACGTTGAGTGAGATACACTCCAGATTTTTAATTTTTATGTAAACTATCTTAAAGTGTAAAAATTATGAAGCTCGTGCAGTGGCAGACGGTTACAAATGTGAATGAAAGTAGCACATTCGTCCTGACAGAATCGGTAGCCACAGACCGGAAACCGTAGAATTGCAAAAACAACTTTCTTACATTCAGAGACCCGAAAAATGAATAATTTCAAAAATATTTTGCGATCGATAATTTTTTTCCCTATATTTTCTATATAATACGAACCCTTAATGGTGAAGACTTACACACATCTATGACAAAGTACGTGTGATTATTTCGCAGCTATGCTAATTTATTGTAATTCAGCAATATTGTTTTAAAAATACAACAACAAAGCAAACAGACTATTGTGTGCATATATTTCTTCCGTGTACCTTAAACGTGGAGAAGATATCTGATAACTTTAGGTCAGATAAAAATGGCGACGAGTCGGGAATCGAACCCGGGACGTCTGCTTTGATCGCAGGGGTGTTAACCACTACACCACCCGTTCGACTTCGAAAACTGTACACCATTAGTATGTGTGAAACCGGTAATGAAGTGCACACTGCATTGTGTGCCGCCAGGTTCCACTTATCTCCTGCAAGGGGATGTGTCTGAGGTCTTCCGGGGTTTAAGTCTGGGTGGAAATGGTGTACAGTTGTGGAAGGCGAAAGGGTGGTGTAATGATTAACACCCCTGCGATCAAAGCAGACGTCGCGAGTTCGATTCCCGACTCGTCGCCATTTTCGCCAGAATATTGTGTGTGTTTTCTTGCAGAATATTACGTTGCGCGCATGGGGTTACCGCCGTCCCAACCATCGTGGTCCAGAATGTGAACGGCAGGATTCTGACAACGAGGGGGGTTGAGGAGATTGAACTGTACGGCAACAACGTATTAGCGATGTGGTACTGATCAAGTTTCTTTCTTTCAATTAAAATAATTAGGTAACTAACTGAAGAATATAATTGACGGCATGTCCTGGCTATATTTATCTTTTTCACTCTTCTGTAACCGCTGATTCTAGACCAGCTAGCTGCATAACTGCAGTATATAAGAAAATACGTGGAGTATTCACGTAAAGTAGCGTATAGATTTTTTTTTTTTGAAACAAATACATTGTTATGAAAAAATGAATGCAGCGTGTACTGTGGAAGAGAAAAAGGAAGATTAGAATAAATTATTAAAAACAAAAATTTTTTATTAGATTTTCTGTTACATAATGCGGACAGAGGTAGTACATACATTGACCTTAAATAAGGAAAAATATTATACGAATTGATATTTCTAAGAAGTTGTAAACATAAAAATTACTTTATGTGAAAAATTGGAATCGGTAAAATAATTTCTTCGTTTCGTTTCTGTGTAATGTGTGTGTTAGATAACGACTGTTAAATATCGGAATTATTTTTTTAATTAGAATGTAAACACATTTATATAATTGATTAGACGCCTGTGAACGAAACGCTGTGTTATTGATTTTTTTAAAACTTGCTATCAATCTACATAGGTTAAATTCTAATAAATTAAATGTTTATTTTTTCTTTTCTTTTTTCGTTTCACTTCTCTGGTTGGAGTTTTTACCATTTGATTCTTCTCCCCAATCGGGCTCTAAAGTGCGTAGTTAACCTCCCCTTTATATGTCTTGTTTTCAATATGATACAATGTGACAAATATAAATAGAATTGTTATTGTGCAGCGAAGCGTTACTCAGTGGATCAATATTTATTGTGTCTAGTCTATTTATATAAATGAAATTTAAATGCTGTTCGTTGTTAAGCGCATCACTGGAGAACGGCTGGACCGATTTGGCTAATTAAAAAAAATGTTCGTAAAAGTCAGAATAAGTTTCTTAGGGAAAGAAAAATTGGAAAAATTGCCAGGAAAATTGGAAAATTCTGGAAAAACTGAACGTGATTTTTTCTATGGGATATTTGTATGAACTCAAGACCATAATTCGCAATTCGATCGATGGATATGCGTAATTCTATTTTTGGTTTTGTTTCGTTCATTATGGTCCTGGAAAAGTTTTCAGGAAAAACCTTCTGGACAATTACAAAAGAAAGTTGAGAAATTCGGACAAACTGCAAAAATCGTAATTTTTGTATGCACTCTCGATCATAACTGACGATAGGAACAAAATATGTGGTTGGTTCTTTTTTGTTTTGTTTTTGGACGGGACAACGTCTGTCGGGTCAGCTAGTTTATTATATTTATTAAACACTCTAAAATGGTACCGCGAAGTTAGCAGCTTCCCATTTAATTCTTTGATAATGATTCATAAATTTCTATTTCGTAATTTTAAACAGTAGAAACGTATCTGAGAAAACTTTTCACAATCATAAGTATACAGATTCTATTTCCCGACTTTTGCTTTGATTGTTTGGCATCCATCGACTATGATGAGCATGACCCCTCGCTTGTTTTGGAGACTAATCAACCTATTTACGCGACTTACTGTGACTTTATAATTGTAATAACTTATTATTATTTGTCTGTAGGAAAAGGAGACAGAAAGGCAAGCGCTTGTAATTGTTCGTCGAATGCTGGTCCCTTTATACTTCGATTGTTCCGAGAAGGGTACTCTTTAAAGAAATAAAACTGCAGTAAGTATCATTGTCCTTCAAAATGTTTGTAAACGTTTATTTAATAAGATTACTGTGTACAGAAAAAAAATATATTTTATTTTGAACTCAAAATTTCCGTGAAAGATTAAAAGCAAATTTTGTTGTTCTTCACCTTAAACTTTGACAGACGAGTATACCTTGAGAAGTCAAGAATAATGTTTTGAACAGTTTTAATGAATAATTGATTAAAGATTTGGTAATGTTGCTTCAGGAATGCTACAATCTCATGGTTGCTCAAAGGAAAACCTGAAGACTACAATGCGTCGGATGAACCCAATATTTACCGTCATCAATGTAAGAAAAATGAGTGAATAAAATTTATTTATTTTATCATATTTATTTACTATAGTTCATTCGTTTTTCTATATACTAGTAATCAAAGGAAACCTGGCATGTCTCTTGAAGAATCGACGTTTATTGCAAAATAGGTTACAAACTGTAGATTTTGGTTTCCATGAAGAGTTAAAAAAATATGAAAACCATTTTCTTCCGATAAAATAATTCCGTATAGGTTTCGTTTAACTGCGTTCAGTTGTTTGGGTGTGATGCGAGTTCGCCGGGCGACACAGTGTAAAGAAATAAGTTTCTGCGTATTTGAGAATTATTGTAAATATCAAGAAATTTTTAGGTTCAAATATATTTAGTAAGTTTATATAGTAAAATATTATGTTAACTTATAAAAGAAATAGGTCAAACAACATATTTTCCATTAGATTATGACACAAATTTTAAATTATATTTAGAATATAAGAGACAATTTGTAAATTTTAGGTTAATTTTGTTTTTCACATTGTTTAAATAACTTCCGTTCTCTAACTTCGATTGTTATTTCGACTTAAATGTAATTCTAATTATTTGTGGTTTTACTTATTATGTTCAATTTCAATTACTATTGTAATTTTATTATTTAAATTCTAATTATTTTGTAGTTCATTTATTATTGTAATTTCAATTATTTTGGAAATTATAATTAATTTTGTACATTATTAGTTATTTTAAATTTTAACTATTATGGTAATTCTAATTATTACTGTAATTTGTCTTTTTTCTTTTGTATGTGCATTTTCTGTACATGTTTTGGAGGAAGAGCAGACCTCGGGGTCTGANGACCTCATGGTCTGAGCCAAATCCAATAAATATTCTATTCTATTCTAAAGAAAGGGTTTGAGGATGCTCTTGTATATTCAAAAGTCATGTATCTTTAGTCACAGAAAGTGTAACCTGAGAAGAAAGAAGCAGGAACGAGAACGCACTTCTGGTCATCGGCAGTCGGTAACTGCTGTCTTAACAAATTAGTCATTAATGCCAGTCGAACTTGCTTTATGTGAGCACAGAGCTCGTACCTACATTGTGCAGACAACGTTTATACTTCGTCGTAGTCCATAAGTGTAATGATAAGTGTACCTCACGTTTGGTGGCAGCACTTTCCGATGTATTTGAACGTAAATCTATTGCCAACATCGGCCATCAATTAAATTCGATTACTCAGGTGGCACTATTCTGTTATTTGTGAAACGATTTTACCTTGCGATCTAGTTTGTTGTGTTATTAACTTCTATTTTCTACAGCAAATAATCACTTTTCTTAATATTTATTTGGAATTAACTAAAATTCTTATAATTTGGTAATTTGTGTTAGACAGCCGTATTACATTATTTTCGGTAAAATTGCGTGACTTAGCGGATACTAACAACATTAACTAGATACCAATACGAGAGAGAGTATTGTTTATACAATTATCAAATTTACTCAAGAGAAGCAATATATGCCCTTCTACTTTGAAGTTCAGTATGAAATCTTTCCCAANTATAATATAATATAATATAATATAATATAATATAATATAATATAATATAATATAATATAATATAATATAATATAATATAATATAATATAATATAATATAATATAATATAATATAATATAATATAATATAATATAATATAATATAATATAATATAATATAATATAATATAATATAATATAATATAATATAATATAATATAATATAATATAATATAATATAATATAATATAATATAATATAATATAATATAATATAATATAATATAATATAATATAATATAATATAATATAATATAATATAATATAATATAATATAATATAATATAATATAATATAATATAATATAATATAATATAATATAATATAATATAATATAATATAATATAATATAATATAATATAATATAATATAATATAATTATTGACAGTAATAATTACCTCCCCAAGTATAAAATATTAGTGAATAAAGCCCAGTGCTCCGAAAACTTTCGAGAACGCGCCCGAGAGTGCCCGATCAGGTGAAACGGCCTACCCTATCAGATAGGAGCGACGTCTTTGTACTGGTTGAGGCAGCCTGCGCGCTACTACTAAAGCGACCGCAGTCGGCGCGAGAACAGTCACTTCGAGAGCGATAGCAGTGATCGCCAGAGTGGTGGCGGCCTCAAATGATTACAAGAGGCAAACAGTACGAGACCATAGCGTGAGGACGGGCGGAGCGCCTTCATAGCGCGTGGCAGCCCAGGGTTATGAGTCGGTACGACAAGACGCGAGCGTTGGACTTCGCTGCTGCACTACACCACCTGCCGACCACGCAGAGTCTCTGCTTTGTAACGCCGTTGTTGGAGCGACTCGAGCAAAGATGCTCGAAGCTTATTGTATTTTGTAGGCGCAATATTTTCTGCGTTCTCTTCTGTTAATAAATGGTTACGAATGTATTGAATCTTCTTTCCAGCAACTAACAAAAAAGATCTGCTGTTTTCTTTATATTATGAGACCTAGGTAGCGGCTCTAGAATTGAAGCCCAGGAGTCATTCGTGATCCCTGAGAATCATCATTCCGCGTGTTGAACTCCAATAGTTTTGCTGCGTGTGTAGTTGAGACTAGAACGTACACCTCGATTAATAGCGCCCAAGTAAGGGTCCACTTCAGTAAGGAATGCACTCTTCTTAAGATCCATCTATACATGTAAATATTCATAGATATAAATACACACGGAAGTTTGAATTTACGCACAGACACTGAAAAACTGTCTGGTTCATAGAATAGTATGACATGTTTTTGCTTCTGCTTTTTTGTAAACATATTTTGTATTTATATCATGTTCATTAGTCCTGTTGTTATGTTTGTTGTTATTACTTCATCACCTGTCGACGTAAATCCACGTCGAAACGTGAGTTCTTAACAAAAATAATTAAAAATATTATTCGTCCATAAATGGTCGTAAGTTTTTAACTATTTATTTAAATATTTCGAAGTAATAAACAAGGAAGTCTCAAACAGTTTAATCCTCTTAGTTTCTTTCATTAGAGAGAATGTGAGTTTGGGAACATCGTACCGTCGCTTTGGTCGTTGCAAGTCCCACGCTGTTTGCGAGGAAGTAATTAGAGAAGATTCTCTGTTAACAAAATAAGAAGAAAAGTAAATAACTTGAACGTACAACTTTTCGAGGGAAAAAATGCAGCGTTTCCTCCCAATAAGTCAAGGAAATCGAGGTAACCTCCAACTTGAGATGCAAACAAAACGCTGCTTGAGTATATTCAGTCTTGGTTCTGAAGATAAGGATAGGAAAGAGCCCTGAAAGGCAGTACTGGCGAATTAATTCACTAAATTATCTTAAATCGGTATAAATAAACAGAGAAATATATATTTATTGTGATTTCAAGTCGCAAAACATACCTCTCCGGCCATTGAAATGAAATAATTGCTATTATAATTGATGTAGAAATGCATTGCGTCTTATGAGGAAAATACTTATTTACAAAATAAGACCGTTTAAATCACGAAAGTGATGGAACTTTACTTTCATTTATAGTAAATTTTCCGTAGCATTCTTTACATTAGTGTTATCTATAAGTCGCCGGACATTGAGAAAGATTTATCACTCGTTTCCCAAGGGAGAAGCATAAATCACCAAACAGTCGCGCTGGACCGCCATGTTTCTTCTTAACGCTCTTGTGCATTTCAAACGAGTCAAGCGAGCTCCTCAATATTGCTTGTACTATATTATTAACTGAAAGATAGAAATTAAATCATGTTTTTTTTTCATCATTATTAGGGTTTCACAAGTTCTTTGGGTTTCACAAGTTGATACAAGTTCAGGTCTATGGGTTTCACAAGTTGAATGAGAATGATAGACGGACCCGAGAGGCGAGCGGGATGGCGCAGTCGGTAAGCGCATGAGCGCGTAGAGCTCAAGGTCCCGGGTTCGAATCCCGGTCCCGTCTACCATTTTCATTCGACGTAACATGATTAATCATCATTATTATTTATATTGTTGTGTCTTATTACAATTAGAATGAAAATAGAAAAGAAAACATTACACCTTAGTGATTTGACTGGTCTCACATTATGTGTTAAATGTGAAGTCTCTCAAATGAAGGTGTTGCAACAAAATTCCAAGCAACTTCCATGAACACATCACATTAGACAATTAAACCACTGTATCAAAAAGAGTTTTCGAAACTGTTAAAACCTTTCACATCCGGAAGGAAACTAACTACGTATAGTTGGAAAAAAACGCTGGAGAAGGTTTATAATGAACTTTGGTACTGCATTGCCCGCAAGATAATTTTAAAATATATTACGAAATAGAAATCATTTAGAATTGTGTTTAGTCTCGATGTACATAATGCGAACTATCTTACAGGTTCCTTCTTCCACCCGATTCCTTCATTTCCCGGAGATATATCGTTGGAGATATATCGCCTGTTTCTATGTTCAAGTTCATTGATTTGTTTATCATATGTGGTTTGATTCATAATTTTTGACAATATAATATGACAAACTCTTTCAGTAGGTTCAGAAGGGATTCAATACCGACCATTTACTAAAAACTGAAAATCACACGCGGGAACTTTCTCGTTTTGTGGTTGCTCCCATTGACTTTCGACGGAAGCACAGTTGAAAATTTGTAGATCAGCCAGAATTGTATATGAATATAGTGACCATCATATTTTAGACGAATTATACACTAAGAAACTTTATAGTATAATACGCGTAACATCACTAAAACGTTGTTCGTGAAAAATGTTTATATATTTTTTTTTACTGCTCGAAAATGTATCGTGCTTATATATAAAGATTTCATCAGGAGGCAATAAATTCTCAAGAAATGACTTTTGATGGTGGAAACATTACATTGTTAATTTCCAAAACAATAAATTCTCTTTTTCAGAGTACTACAAGAATATTTTATTCTACAAAAAGAAGAAGACGTGATCACAATTAATTTAAGAGAACATAGTTTCAACACAAAAAATCGCTCAAATTATTTTTTGAAAATTAATATCTTTAGCATAAATTTACTCAATAAGCTTCTGATGTAAGGAAATACAAATAGAGGAAATGAATATTTCCTGGCACCACTATAACACATTCACCTACTAAGTAATGAGAGAACTCAAATTATTGTTGCCCAAATGAATACTTTAGACTGTAAATCGTGAACCCTGTCATATCATTCAATAAAGTAAGAGAAACCGAGACATTATTATTATTAATATTATTATTATTGTTTGGTGACAAATTTTCATGTGATCACTGGATGAAAGAAATGTTCTCATGTCTCCCGACAAGCTCCGAAAAAATCTTAAAACACAGAGCCCGTTGTTTCAGCAATATTAAATTGCATAACACCACATTTCGTAGTATATTACTGAAAATATTCAATATTTTATGAAACATGAGTAAAAGCACTATTATGTAATATTTTTTTCTTTCTTGTTTACTTTTGATCTATTTTTTGTTTTACTTTTTTCATGCGTACCTCCCATTGGAGAGGTGGGTTTCAGAAAAAACACAAATGTTAACTGCTTAGAAAAAAATGTTTTTAAATCAAACTGTATGAAAAAACCTACAAATCCTGAGACATTTCTAACTAATAATTTTTTGGACTAGAAAGCATTGTCACCAAATCGGGCATGTTTCTGGTGTAGCATAGTAAAGGTGAGTCAAGTCGGATTTTACTCCAGACTTATTATAAGCGGATAAAAATTACTAAGGGATGTACCATTCCTTGTATGCCAGCAATTCCCAATCTCTTTACATCCATGACGTTCTTAATATAAATATCTCTTTCGGCGCTGACCCTTATAATATACTAGCCGAGTATCCGCGACTTTTCCCACGTGAATTTTGTAATATGTCTTCAAATTTATTCTTTCTCACATTACCATTGAAATGAAATGAGAATGTTACCCATTCATGTTTGCGTTTTGATTACGTGGAGAAAAAAGTGGAGAGGATTTACAACAAATAGAGGATATGACAGATTCAACATCGAGGACAAAGATCTGTTCGTTTTATACAAAGGAGCGATACGACCAATAATGTGTTATGGAAGTATTGTTTGGGGTCATCGTGTTGTACAAAAGGACGTAGAAAAACGATTTACTAAGTTGGAGCGATTATGCTTGTTGCGGTTAAGTGGGTGTAACCTTACGGTTTCCACCGATGCATTACGGATAGCAACTGGGGTGATCCCTATCGATCTACATCTACAGAAGGTGAAGTATCGGAAATTATTGAAGATGACAGGAACAATAAACATTAATGGGCAGGAATTTAAAAAAAAGAAAGCAAGACTGCGAGAAACCAAACAACATCAGCTTTAATGAACGCTGGGCAGATACGCTGGACTAATTCATTTAAGGGTAGAGAGACATATGCGTATATTAAAAACGTACAGTTTGTGAGGAAAAACAGAAAATGATTCCAGAGCAATAAAATATTTAAAGAGTTTATAACAGGATATGAAAATTTTACAACTTACCTCCGAAGAATAGGAAAAATTGATAATGAGACTTGTGTATGCCAAAAAGGTGAGGAAACTGCTGCCCACACAGTATGGTATTGTGAGCTATACGGAGCGGAGAAAGCACAATTCTTGAAAACTTAAAAGAAAATTGATATGTTAAATTTAAGTGATAGGGAAGGTATATTCAACAGTAAAGAAAAACTTGAAATCTTTCATGATATTGTGTACAGGTAGAGGCTATTAGGGGCACATTTACAGATTAAATAACCCAAAAGAGAGAATCAGTATTATAAGAGATGTATTAAAATTGATCCTTGTAAATACTATTGTTAAATACAAGGAAACCTCTTGGTGATAAACAAATGAAAAACAATGAAAGCATGTTGGTGATTTAATAATGTTATTGTGTAGGATAATATTGCTAGACTTCGTCCCTTCCCTAGGGGACCATTGTGGCTGATTCTGGACTCGGACATCTTCGGAAATGTTAGTACCAATTTCAGAGGCCTCGAAAACTACAATCTCAACGCTAACATCAGTCTCTTTCGTTTATTTTTACATTTCATTCCCGTCCCATCCCTTTATGAAGTGATTATATCTCTTCGTAGGAGATAATCGGTGACATAAGCGGCATTAAGAGTGTGAGTCTTCTCTTCTGCGTCTTAAAACAAAAGTATTGAACAGCAATATTTGTCGTTTTTAATATTCTTAAATGACCCCCGACCCCAGGGGCGTATATTACCTTCAATGTCGATTGATTATGAACAAAAAAAAAGGATCGGAAAAATCCTTATCCATCCAGGAATCCGACTTGTCACGCGAGCCTACCGTACTAGTCCCATTACCAGTTTGTATGCCGAGAGTGACGAACCCTCTCTTTACGTCTGGTGGCAACTACTCATGTTACGACACTTTTGCCATGTGCATACTTTACCCGACAATCTGGTACACAGCGCAGTGTTTCATCCTTCCTCTTCCTCCATCCGTTTCTACAACAGACTGAGACCAATCGAATCATTTGGATATCGCTCCCAAGAAATTTTGGAAACCTTGTCATCTAATGTCTTAAATCTCCTAATGTCAAGAAAATTTTGGACATTAATGTCTTAAACCAAGGTTTTAGCAAGACTCTTCCTCGGGCTTTGCATAAGCCGATGATTAATTTTGATCTTTTGCATCATGACAAGAGGAACACTGCAGCCGCAATGTTGGGGGTATACTTCCACCTAATCCTCCACAAACACCGGTCCTATATTCCTGTGTTTACTGACGGCTGGAAGCAGGCCGATGGTTGTGGAAAACGATCGGGTGGCCTAGTGGTTAACACCCCTGCGATCAAAGCAGGAGTCTTCGGTTCGATTCCCGGCTCGTCGCCATTTTCTCCTGACGTAAAGTTATCACATTATAGTTCTAATGTGTGCACATGTCAGTTACCATACTTTTTTCTTTTCGTGGTATTAAATTTTCACTTTTCTTCATTTCAAAAATTAAATACCATGAATAAGACCTACAAAAATGTTTTCTTGAGTTTTCAATATTGTATTTTGCTTCTATGTACGAAATAACGAATTATTTTAAAATCCAAGCTGAAGAAAAATACACTGTACAGGGAAAGCTTAGTACCCAAAGCGCATAGTTCAGACTAGTGAATTCTTTTATTTTCGAATATCTACTGGAGGTTTCTCTGATTGTCTATTATAGAAGTTCAGTATCATACACTGCAAAGCTATGAAATTCAAAAATACGTAGATTTTAAGAAAAGAGGAAAATTATTTTCTAGGATTGATTTTAGAAACTTGTTATATTAAAATGAATAAATAAGAGAATTCTCAATTAGAATGAATCACTTTTACAAAAATATTATGATAGTGTTTTGTATATGGTTAAATAATAAATGAAGTTCTTATTTTATATGTTATGTTGGTAATGCTTGTGTTTTGATAATGCACGTTACCCATCCTGTGCGTATCATAGTATTCAACCATGTAATGACGGAGAAGGCTTCGTCTTGACGAATCTTCCATGTTTTTAATTCTTAATTGTGTTTTAAATGTGATGACTGTAGTAATTTTAATAACAAGATTTTAATTGTATCTGCACCTCAGGTAAGTAATACACTCTAGTACCTTATTATAATGCACTGAGAGTAATGTAAAACTGTTATATATACCACAACTTTCGGTCAGGCGAAAATGGCGACGAGCCGGAAATCGAACCCGGGATTCCTGCTTTGATAGTGGGGGTGTTAACCACTACACCACCAGTTGGCCTTCCACAACTGTACACCATTTTCACCCAGGCCTAAACCCCGGAAGACCTGAAACACATCCCCGTACAGGAGATTAGTGAACCAGGCGGCACACAATGCTGTGGAAACTTTATTACCAGTTTCACACCATTCTACGTGTTAAGGTTCGTTATGTACATATTTCTTGCGTGTTCCCTACACCTGGAGAAGATATGTGACAACTTTCGGTCAGGGGAAAATACTATTATGTATGTTTTGTCTGTTATTGTTATGTATTGTAGAGATCAATAAATCTCGAAACGTTGGCAGAATAATATAGAAATAGAGAATAATGATTTGTTTACTTTTTTAAATATTTACGTGAAGGTGAAGTGATAACGTAAAATAATGAATCAAATGATTCTCACACAGCTTGGCAGTGTATGATAGTGATCTTTTATTTTCGTTTTTGTTCTTCAAAAACGTTATATAGTTTTTTCTCTTCGCTTCGGTCACGTAGACTATACGTTGAATAGATTGTCCACATCCCATAATGCAATTAGGCTCTGGCGGACACATCAGTAAGCTTCATAGTCAACAGCCATGCGTGTGTAGAATACTCACATCTACAGTTTAGCATCCAGCTTTAATTGTTTTTCTGGATTTGCAATTCATCAATATTAGTTATAATTTGCATTTTAGTACGAATAATCCTGAAGAAGAGTACTTCGAAATTCCAAAAAATTTCATCGATTACTTTTCCCGTTTTACAAAACACAGATATTCCAAATTAATTTTAGACTCGCTGTGCTCAAAGGGGTTGGAGGGCTACCGATTTTTGAGGTCTCCGGTGTAACAAATTATTACCTTATATTCCAGTTTCAACATTATAGAACTTTACAACCATTTAATAGGTATAATATTTTTCCGTTCGGAGATCATTACTAGAATTGTGTAGTTCACCACATATACTTCACTGTATTAACCAAGCGATAAAGTACACAATATTGGGAGTCTATTAAAAGCAATACTTATTTCCAAAATGAATGCTTACCCTTTCGGGTAGTTTGCATGAGGATGAGAAAATAGTAAAACTGTAAAACATGGGATCATGATGTATGGGTCATTACACTTACAATGATAGAGAAATATTGTGATTGTATTTTGGGTTCGCAATGTAGTGACGGTCTTTCAAAAGGGCCGAAAAGTAGCTTCGAATGTGTAAAGGGCGAATTTATAAAACATAAATTCATTTTCCTTCCCGAACATTTATTCGTTATAACCTCGTTCGCCCCTAGTCGTGAAATGGTAGCAGAGCAGCGGGGCGACAAGGCGTCGAAGCAGTGATGGATTGTCGCTGTCGCCACGTAGTGATTACGGGATTCCCCGTGCAGCCTCAATGCTCTCGTCTCTCCTGCCTCAACTCCTCCGCTTCTCCCGTAAGCCAGTCACGTGGCACAGAGATTATAGACGGTGTAGTTGTAGAAGTCAAGTAACTTAATTATGCCATACGGCTTGAATTATCAACTTCGACGAACTCGAATTGTCAAACTAAACGAATTTAAATAATACCCAAACAATATTAACAGTAATGGGAGAGAAACGTGTTACGAAACATTTATGAAGCGGCAAAACAGGAGGATGGATGGATAACTAGATTCAACCATGAACTAGTGAAGTCATGAGAATCATCAGCTCATTAAAAAACAAATTTTCAACAGGCGTAGATGATATACCTGAGTTTATGGTTAAATTTTCGTCCCATGCTATATTAAATCCACTCATAAATATTTTTAATAGTTCTTTATCGGTGTTTCCTAAAATATTTAATAGAGCTAAAGCGAAACCTTTACACAAGAAAGGAAACAAACTTAATATTGGAAATTACCGACCAATATCTCTACTACCCACTTTCTCAAAAATCCTAGAAAAATTGTTCTATAAGCGTCTTCTAGATTTTTTATCAAAATATAACATTCTCTCTGACGATCAACACGGTTTTAGGAAATCCTTTTCCACTACAAGCGCCATATTTTCCTTCTTAAACGATCTTACCACATCTCTTGACCGTGGAGAAAATCCTCAGGGTGTTTTTCTTGACTTATCCAAAGCATTCGATGTCATCGATCACGGAATTCTCCTTTCCAAATTGCATTCTTTAGGCATTCGTGGACTTCCACATCAATGGCTAACTTCTTATTTAAAAGATAGATATCAACAGGTAGAAATATCCTATACTAAAAATAAAATACTTGAGCGTTGTCTTTCAGAAACAAAGCCACTTACTTGCGGAGTACCCCAAGGATCAATTCTCGGCCCTATACTCTTTTTATTGTATGTGAACGACATGTCATCATCCACATCAGATTTCAAAATGGTTCTTTTTGCTGATGACACTAATTTGTTATGTAAACACACCAATGCTCAAAACGTTTTGTCTAACCTTTCGACTTGGATCCATGCAAATCAACTCATTGTAAACACTGACAAAACAGTGTCTATGTCATTTCACAATAGTATCACAAAATCTTTACCCCAGGTTTCTCTTTCTTTAAACGGAACACAATTAAAAACTGTTACAAATACAAAATTCTTAGGTCTCCATATTCAAGACAACCTCAAATGGAATTGTCACATTGACAATCTTAATTCCCAATTAAGCAAATTGTGTTACGCATTCCGAATCTTAGTTAACGCAGTTAGTCCACGTATTTCCCGTTGCGTATATTTTGCAAACGTTTACTCCCATTTACGTTACGGCATTACCTTCTGGGGTAATTCCGGTCAGAGTATTCAAACTTTCAGAATTCAGAAGAGGATAGTTCGGATAATTTGTAAATCTCACCCCCGAAACTCTTGTAAACCTTTATTCAAGGAATTAAATATCTTAACACTTCCCTGCATTTATATTTATGAAACGGTCGTGTTTGTTAAGACCGAATTACTGAAGTACCACCCTTGCTTTATACGAAACAGTCTCGTTCACGAACACAATACTCGCAACAGTAATAATATTCATCGGCCTAGAGTGTCAACCACTCTTTGCCAAAAAGGACCGCAACAATCGGGAATCGTTCTATATAATTCCCTGCCCAAGAATATAAAAGATATTATGAAATAGAATGT
>NNCF01125967.1:1072376-1098306 GCA_002313205.1 Laupala kohalensis | reverse complement strand
TGTAAAAGAATTTATTGATTTTAATAAAAGTTAAATTCGTCTTGTACTTTATCACGCCATTGCTGTAGTACTTTTTAAACAACTTATAACAATTTCAAAAACTATTTTCTTGCATGATTGTGTTGCTGATTGGCTCATATTAATTTAGTTTTATGTGTACTCAACTTTGGCACGGTTGTGTACATAAATTCTGTAGCCACATCCTGGCCTGGGTTTTTCTCCGTATTTCCTTCGGGTAGAGGCGGATTTCTTATACAGGTTCTCTAGGCTTTGCCGTGGGACGTGTTTATTGTAACAATAAATCGTGAATTTAGTGTTTTTTCAACTCTTATGATTTTTTAAACACTATACTCAGAATGATCTATAGTTCGATAATAACTTGTACATGTAAATTTACAAACATATTTGCGTTAAATTACAAACATATTGACATTATATTAGTATTATAACTCGCAGCTAACTTTTTATTTTATGTAGGAACCTTTGCTGAAATTTTTGAATCCGCCTCTGCCTTAGGGCCCTTGATCGGAATTGATGGAATACGTCCCTTGCTTGCTTCCGGAGAGTAAATTAGTTTATTGTCCTCCACGTGGTCATGCGCATTTTGTACTGTTTTTTTGACAATAAATTTATTATTATTATTAACTAAGCGACCTAGATAAATACCCAGACGTAGTGAATAAAATGAAAGTATGAAGGTTTCTGTGGCTAGGTCATGTAACGAGGACGAACGAAAAAATATTAGTTTTCCAATGTACCCCTAGTGGCACCCACGAATGAGATGGTTAGGTAACGTACAGGAAGATTTGAAGAAAACTGGCGTGAGGCAATGGAGGAGGAAGGCTGAAGATCGAGAGCAGTAGAGAGCCTTAGTGACGGAAGCCAAGGCCAAACAACAAGGGCTGGACGGGTAAAGAAAAGGACGAATATCATAGGCGAGTATTTGCTGTAAACGTTCATGTTAATAACACAACAAAATAGGACACAAAGTAATATTCGTTTCACGCGTGATTGGAATTGGTGGCCAATGTTAGTGATAGGTTTTTTACAAAAATTCGAATGTCCCGCTAATAAAAAGGCGAATTCTCTTGTGGGCCGTGACGAAGTAAAAGCGTTGGCTACACTGTGTACAAGCCCTGCACCAACATGTAATAATTTATGTATTTTATGCAAGAATAAATAAATAATTTATGGTCAAAAGAGCAGTTACAAACAAGCTATGACTGTGTTAAGGACAATCAGCTAATTTTCTTCTTCTTCTTTACAATTAAATTAATAACACATTGCGTTTCCATTGTGTTCTTTTAGGTTAAATTTTCTCTGAGTAAAGTGACATGACTAGTTCGTAACGTAATTTGAGGCCATGCATTAGATGAGGTGACGATTCTCGTTAACGACACCAGACTGTGCCTTGTAATCTCCTTCCGTTTTCTCAGACTTCCGTGAACCCATCTCCCGAAGCCCCCTTAAGTATTTGTCGTTTTTTTAAAAGCTTTTTAATGAGTTAGTGTTTCTAGAATGTGAAAGAATTTACAAATTTTAATAAATTAAATTAGTTTAAATTTTCTAATAAATATTGTTTTCCACATGACTTCTTATGATGTAGGTGAGGTTATTATCTCTGAAACTTTATCACGCCATTGTTATAGTACTCTAGATACTGATTAAATTCCATTTTCTCCTTTTTGTTTTTTTAATAGTTTATTTCTAACTGTATGCAACGGTTGCGTAAAATTATCTCTGTAGCCCCTTTCATCCTGGCCAGGGTTTCTCTCCGGTTTCTCTCCGGTTTCTCTCCGGTTTCTCTCCGGTTTTTCTCCGGTTTCCCTCCGGTTTCTCTCCGGTTTCCCTCCGGTTTCTCTCCGGTTTCTCTCCGATTTCTCTCCGGTTTCTCTCCGGTTTCTCTCCGGTTTCCCTCCGGGTAGTGGCGGATTTTCTTTGGTCAGGAATGTCATTAATACTTTTGTTTTATTAATCTCAAATTTTTGCGGCACAATTATTTACAATTTACTTTCAAATAATAAATGGATAACAGTACGTATTTATTAAATAATTTAATAAATATTAAATCCGCCACTGCCTATGGGCCCTTGATCGGAATTCATCGGATTGTCCCTTGCTTGTTTCCGGAGAGTAACTTAGTTTATCGGCCCCCAAGTGGTCACACACAGTTTGCAACTGCTTTTTTGACCATGAATTTTATTTATTTATTAATTTTGGAGGAGGGAGTTTTCATTAATTAATGGAAATGCTCAATTTTACAGGAATCATTGCCTCTTATTATCGAGAGGTTTTTTTAATCAAGACTTTCTGAGCACCTGGAGCTTTACTGGCGTGAATTTCGAGAATTTTTAGACAACTTCTGCGTCTAAATAACCACCATCATCATATATATTGCTACGTAGATGTCCCAAAAATAATTTAGTTCCTTGTCTGCGAAACTGGACGGAATAAATCACATAAAGGTTAGCTGACGTGACGCCTGGGAAAAGGTCTCCCCCATCGCCAGAGAAAGCAACTTAAAAACATGGAAAATCAAGGAGGTCGCATACATCCGCCTGGCTAATAAACCAAGAAGTCAACCTTCAATCGACATACATCCCCTATGGATGCCAATAATTATGGGTTCTAATACCAGATCAGCACAACACAAGAGGATAAACATATCACTTGTCGGGACGCAGCGGCCCAGTGGTAGCGTCCTCATCTTAACAACCAAAGTACCCTGGTTCGAATACCTGTGCTGCCGGACGCCTGAAGACGGATGTTGACAGAGAACGACCGAAACGTTGCAAACGAAGTACACATGTGAAGATATAAACAGGTAAAAACGATGGATAATGTCCAATTTTAGAGCATTAGAAAGTATATTGACAATGTCCTATTGTTTCATCTTTCAACTTTACCTTTCCACGATAACAACGTTTACAAATTTCATCAAGAAAATAACCTAGACTCAGTTATTTAGAAAGGATATTAATTGACTACTTGAGTCCTAAAAATTGACAGCTCTGACTCGTCCGACCATGACATAAACAGTTGTGCTCGAGTTACGTGATACTCCATGGAGCATTGTCATATATTATTCATAACTGTTCTGATGATCGTTTGTATTGTTACTACTAAATACGATTCCGAGTGAAACTCGCTTTCAACTATCAAAGATGGAGAAAAGTAGTATGGGTACAATTGTTCCTCTTATTCGTTTAGTCGATTCGACCATGAACTAAACCACGCCATACTCTTCTGTCCTGCACTCTCCATCTCGGAATCCATTACTTCTGTGATGCCATCCATCCATCCATCTCATCTTTTGCCGCCTTTTTTTTCTTGTGCCTTCGATCTTCCCCAGCATTAAAGTCTTTTCTAGTGTATCATATCTTCTCATGATGTGTCCAAAGTAGGTCAGTTTCTGTTTCAGTATTAGGTCTTCCAAGGAACAATCCGGTTCTATTAGTTCTAATACCGATCTATTCGTTCTCATTGCAATCCATGGAACTCGAAGAAGTTTTCTCCAACACCACAATTCTAAGGAGTCTATTCTACGACGTTCAGACTTTCTTAAGGTCCAGGATTCACATCCGTACATCACAACTGGATGTACCATAGCTTTTACTATGCGGATTTTTGTTGTTATTCTTATATCGCTACTCTTTAAAATATTGTCAAGGTTACACATTGCCTTTCTACCATGTAGTACAATAGTCTCTACAAATAAAAGTTAACGTTTACAATAGTGCAGAGTAATCAAGACTCGCTTATTATATATTTAATTTATGCAACATGATACAGAAACGTCTATAGATGCAACCAATTACACTTTTTTGCTTTTAAGCTACTGCGCTAGCAAAATTATAAACACAAGATGCAACACTACGATGGAATGCCTCTATATATTGCAGTGTTTCTAGATAAGATTACTTATCGTCATGACTCCGTAAAAGAGAAGAATAAAACTCCATGCTTCACTCGTACCCGCTTAAGGGAAAATTTGTCAAACGAAATCAGTTTATATCCAATACCGGAAGTAAATTCACGCAAATATTTGGGTATCATGTTTAAGAATAACTTCAAGTGGTCTGATCAGGTTAACAGTGTTGCACAAAGGGGTAAATCCAGTGTTTGGGTCATCAGTGAAATAAAATGTGGAATAAGTTTTTTTTAATAAATTATTTAGATGTTTCAGGGTAAAATGTTTTTTATAGATTTAATACTTTAATATTAGTTGAACATATAGTTTAATGATTTATTTAACAATTTTTTGATTTCATTTCTCTGTGATATGAGTATTTGTATTATATTTCCTTATATTCTGCCGCCGGGTAAGATCTGCCCATTTGCAATAAGAATTATTATTATTATTATTATTATTATTATTATTATTATAAAAGCAACAATGTGCCCATCCTCGTGTCTCACGATAGCACGCGCCACGATTGTCAAGTAAACAGACGTTAGTAATTCATATTTTCTCCTTTTTCAACGAATTACAACGAAAATTAAAAATGATACGAAATGTCTAATTTGTGATTAGTTACGTAATTTAGAAGTGATTTATCGCCAAACAAAGAAGTGGATTTTCAGATCTAATATATGGAAAAGGATTGATTTACTAGCAAGACTGAAGGGTCTTCGACCGGAGGTTCTTACACAATATGTGAATTATTTTATATAAATTGTAGATATCTACAATATTACAACGTCGTATTAATTTTGAGTTTACAATATTTTACTAATGAGTTGAAAGTTCACGCGTCATTGTTGTTAGTTTAAATTTTTACCTTTTAATAACCGTTCGGCCTAGAAAATGTTTTCCCTGAATGAAAGATTAGGCTCGTTATTGTTACAGAACGTTTATTCTATTCGTTGGAATAAAAACCATTAAAACTTACTTCCTTGCACTGTGTGTAATTGGGCGTTTTATCTGAACTGGTTGCTATAACGCGTTTGAGGTGTATTCCATTTCAAAACTTCTTATTTTTGCTTAAGTTCGTTTTTGAATATGCGCTCGTGGCGTGATATGAGAGGTCGAATCAGAAACGCTAATGATGGACACCTGAATACAGACGTCAGGGAACTAATATTTAAACGAAATATTAAGTGCGTGTCGTTATTGAATATTACTGTTTCAAGTCAGCGTGTCTACAAGTCCAAGGTGAGAGAGAGAGAGAGAGAGATAAGAGAGAGAAAAAAATTCTAGATAGTTCATTCCTTGAGAGATATCTCTCGAAAATAACTCCCTGAGATTTTATTGGTTCTTACGTCGTTATATACTGAATTCGAATCACATCAGAATTTATCGTGAAGTACAAGGCTTGTAATTCTCCTTAACATTTTTATCAACGTTTAACTTCGATTTTATGAACTACACTTTCAAATTATCGTTTTCAAGAGAGCTGCAATTAGATCCAGAGACGCAGTAATGCTAGTAGCGTGAACGAGGTAATATGACTTTAGAAGTGTATAAAAAAAGTTCGGTATTTTGATTTTTAATATTTATAAAGTTAGAATTTAACCTTTCCGGAAATTCTAATACATTTCAAGTTTGAGAGTTATCAGCCATGGCCATCGTAAAGGAATGGTTTCCTTGCTTTTGGCCAGAAAATAAGAACACATGTATTTATATTATGCCGACGTCATCCTCGGGGCAAAAATAACTCCTTAGAAACTAACGTCACTGCACAAATCTCACTCTCCTCATCCGAAACACCTTAGTAACTCATGGCTAACTCACTAACCACAAAACTCTAATAAATTTCGTAAGGATTAATTAAACATACAAATATAAAGCAAATATTATTAGTAATAGAAACATTAAGGAGTCAGTGTAGCTCAGTGGGTAGAGCTGAGTTTCTGGAAGGATGGTCGATCTGCGATGAGATGGAGATGTTTCTTCACACCCTAACATCCGGACCGAATCCCCAGACCCACCCAGCCTGCTGTGAAATGAGTACTGAATCAAACTTGTGGGACCGAGATTCTGGGTACATCTCCTCCGTCGTATTCCGAGGTGAACGCCAGGGGCACCCTCGAGGTCTGTTGGGGGACAGTTCTACTTAATAGAAATAATCGGTGGGTTGGGGATTTTTCATTACACTCCAACATCCCCGGACGAGTCAGCTCTCTTTGAAACGAGTACCGGCTCTATACTGGGGTCAAATTGGCCGGAGCGAGTTGTTGGCTACATCTCCTCCTCCTCCTCCTAGTGCTGAGGCCAAAAAATTACGGAGCTCTACACTCCGCGAACCGCAGGGACACCCTCGACACCTGTTCAAGGACAGTTTGACTTTCACTTTCATCCTCGTAATTTGTTAAATGTCTTCTAATGTCCATAAACATTTCAGAGTTTGAAGCTTAATGGCGACCCAAAAAATATATTTTCTAATTCTGAAATGTTTATCAAAGTTCCATGTTATTTATAGTTCGATAATAACTTGTACATGTAAATTTTTTGCGTTAAATTACAAACATATTGACATTCTATTAGTATTATAACTCGCAGCTAACTTTTTATCTTATCTAGGAACTTTTGCTGAATTTTTTTGAATCCGCCTCTGCCTTAGGGCCCTTGATCGGAATTGATGGGATGGTCCCTCGCTTGCTTCCGTAGAGTAAATTCGTTTATTGTCCTCCACGTGGTCATACGCAGTTTGTAACTGTCTTTTTTGACAATAAATTTATTATTATTAAATTTATTGTACTTAAAGACATAAAACAAAATGAGAGGGTACCCCGTCAAGAAAATGTAATTATTTAATGCAAAATAAATTACAATTTTATTTTGAAAATATATAAAGTCAAGAGAAAATTCCTTGCCTTCAGATCGCACTATTTAACACGTTTTAACCCGAAAACGTTACCAGAGTGAAAAAATACTCGAAATTTGGTAATTTATTCAATAAGTGCATGTTACAACAGTACACACAATACTCACATTAACAGATTTGAACCTCAATGTCAGTATTTGTCGAAAATACGGAAATTGCGTTATATTTTATGATGTTTGGTAACATTTAAAGCGGCGTATTTATTTATTTATGAAAGTCATAGCGAACGAATTGTGAAATTCCATGGAAAAAAAATCTGTAGTGTTCTTAAGTGTTTTTGTATTCATAGTATTAATAGTAATAAGTAATCTGAAGTCGAAGGAGTTTTCAGTATATCTGATATTTTAGGATTTGAGCTACACTGCAGGGTAATGATAATCTTACATACGTAGAGGAGGAAAAGGTATATGACTAAAAAAACTAAGAGCAAAAACGTAAAGACGAAATTTACTACGCTGAGGGTTTCTTAATTGAAAATGTCGTCTATGATCTCGCGTTACGAGCGAGTGTCCTGGGAAAATTGTTCTCACCGTCCCCCATGATACAAGGTCAGTTCGGTAAGAAAGGTAAATATATTTTCTTAGACAAATTTATGCAAGATAAAGGTACAAACTTTTAAAACTCTTGAAAATAGTTTCCTTGGACATCTACACCATTTTTCCGTCGACTCTGTCATGAACGGTACGCGTCCTGGAAGACGACTTTGAGAACCTCGTCCAGGTCCCTCGTCACGGCGATTTAGATCTTTTCGATCGTCCCAACACTGTTTTTTTTTCAGGCGTTTTTCATCCTGGGGAACAAAATAATGTCCGCCGGGGCAAGGTCTGGACTGTACAGGGGCTGTGGCAGTGTTGCAAAGCTATTCTTGGCCGGGAACACCCGAACGCGCGGAGCAGTGTGGTTGGGAGCGTTGTCTTGTTGGAGCGTCCAGATAGCGGCGAACTCGTTTCTCGTGCCGATGATAATTTTTCTCAATCTCTCCAGAACATCAACGTTGTTTTCTGAAGGTTTCAAGTTTCGACCATCATCAGGACACTCAATCGACGATCCGTGTTCAACAAATTTCGCACACGGGTCACTTTTGGTTGACGAAGGACGTCCACTACCTCTTCCCAGCCGTCTCTAAACATCTTCAACCACCTCGAAACTGCAGAATACGAAAGAGCTGCGTCCCTGTAAGCTTCCTTAATCATTGCGTAGGTGTCGGCAAGGCTTTTGGCACAAGATTTGATCGCGTATCGTTGTTCGAGTGAGTCCTCCATCGCGCATCGTGACACAGACAGTAAACCTGAGTACACTTAAAGAATGTTCCGGACGCTCCCAGAGCTCGGAGTACACTGACCTTGGCATCGCTGGATAGCGTAAACCTCCACCTATCAATCCAAACCGGTCCGAACGCGCTACGACCAATGGAAGCGCAGGAAAAAACATTTGCCTTACTTACCGGACAGGCCTTGTATATACTGTCATCTCATGTCTGTCTGTTACACACGCTTTGGTTAACATTTCTTGAAACATTTTTATTTACTCTCAGAAATCCTTGTTCCATTGCTGCCAGCTTCTTTCTAGAGATCTTCTTCGTTCGCTTTTATCTCTTATCGTGTTTACGGCATAGGGTCTACATCTTTATTTACGATATTTTCGATATAATTCTTTCTTAATCAAACTTGTAACCCTTAATAACTTACTCTCCTGTATTATGTTGTATGTAGTCTCGTCTCGTACTTAATATACCCAATGTTAATTTTTATCTCCTTTTTATCTCGCACAACTAGCGACGTCTTTCGAAACTATTAATTTCAGTCATGTAATGAGTGGACCACCGCTTCTTTACCCTTTCCGCAAATGCATGTGGTATTTTCCTTCATTTTCTAAGGTTTTTACATAATCATTAAAGTCACTGTGCCCTGTCAAAACCTATATTAGAGCTGCGCTTCACGAAAACAACTTGTTACCCAAGCTTTAGTTATGCTCCTCTGGTGGCTCAGGTGGTAGCGTTTCTGCTCATCACCAAGTCATTCCAGGTTCAATTCCCAGTTGCCCAAAAAAATTTTGTAGCTTTTCATATTAAAAGTCCCAGATTAAATAGCTGTGACTTCTGAAAAGCGAACCCTCCTTCCTCAATGTACCTCTTTCTAGCATCAATTATTCTTACTAATACGAACTACTTCTACTAACCGCTCCACGTGGGCCAAGTTGTTGGTAAACCCAGTTTACCGGCCCACCTTATTAACAATAGTCCTTACTTCCAACTCCTACCTCCTATCGCTCCATGTAGATATGCTTCAATAGCACGCCACATTTCCCATTTTTACAAATACTACAATAAATAAATATAAATAAATTTATTGTCAAAAAACAGTACAAACTGCGTATGACCACGTGGAGGACAATAAACTAATTTACTCTCCTGAAGCAAGCAAGGGACCATCCCATCAATTCCGATCACGGGCCCTAAGGCAGAGGCGGATTAATATTTCAGTAAAAATTCCTAGATAAGATAAAACGTTAGCTGCGAGGTATAATACTAATAGAATATCAACATGTATATAATTTAACACAAAAATTTATTTTACATGTACGAATTATTATCGAACTATAGATTATTTTGAGTATAGTGTTTACAAATCATAAGAATTGAAATAACATTAAATTCACGATTTCTTGTTTCAATAAACGCACCCCTAGACAAAAACCCAGAGAACCTGTATAAGAAATACTCCTCTACCCGAAGGAAAACCGTAGAAAAACCCGGGTCAGGATGGGGCTACCGAATTAATGTACACAACCATGCCAAAGTTGAGTACACATAAAACTAAAAAGTTGAGTACACATGAAAGAACTTTGGTTTCTGGAATTCCCCAGAGTGTACGATTGGGATCGTTGCTGTTATGCTGTCTCCCACACTGAAACCCGTACAACTCCTACGCCAGCGAATACATCGGTGATGAAGGGTGAGCAATCATTTAATGGAGCTGGGCGACAGAAAAGTTAAATACGTTCGCGGCATCCCGCACTTTCACCAAAGCGTGGAAGATACACGTTGCAAGAGATCCTCTATCGTTCACTCAGCTCGCATTTTGCATGTAAATACACCCTCCCATTACTAAATAGCTGCACTCACTTGATTAGTAAGCCCCTCTGTGCATTCCAACCTCCGTCGATCTAATGAATGCTCAGCATACGCCACAAAAAATATTTATTCATGCGGTAGTTTTTTCAATCTTTTGACCTTTTGAAATATTTTTAAAAGCTCTAGGATACAACAAAGTTTAATTACGTTAAATATGATTAAATATTGAAATAAGTCAATTATTTTAATTAATTCTTTTTTAATCGTAAACAATATTTTTCTTTGCTTTTGTACAAGCACTACCTACGTACCTGCAACTCTTTTTAGGTGCATTTGAGGTTGGAAATATTATTTCTTAAATAACAATTGATACTAAGTAAAAGTGGTATTCAGTATTGTTGATGGTGAAGATGAGATGTGTAATATTCATTAGTGTCCTTTATACTCAGTAAAGGGTATAAGGTTTGCTTTCTGGACCAGTAGTTGATAAGGTGTGAAATGTTTGATTAGAGGATATAGACTAATTTCTTCAATTGCACATAATACGGTTCACTAGTTAAATTTTCGCGATTAGCTTCTAAACTGTTGAGTTCACAACTTCTTTGCGCTTGCGTCCAAATATAGATGATTCCACAAGGCCAAAATATAACTTAAATCCGGCATTAACAATATCAGTTTTTACAGTGCAAAATGCAGTATTATAATGACGTTTATATTCCACGTAATTTTTAAAACGCTACAGACTTCTCGTGTCTTTTACGTTCTTTAGGTTTACTGTGATACTTGAATTTTCACTACGCTTAAACAACAGAATGAATTGGAACGGAACTTTCATGGCCATGTATTTTATTACTGGCAATACGATACGAGCTAAGATTTCATCGGGAAACGTTATAGTTCATTTTTTACTATTTCATTTGTTACGAGGAAAAGTTACTATTTTATCATTAGTATGGATAGCCCGTGTTGAATCATTTATGTTAGAAAAAGAATTTGAAGGAATGCGAACGGTACAGAGCAAAGAAATGCGTTACCGGAAACACGTCATCTCAACATTTGACTAAAATTTTAAAAAAAACGCCCGTAAGTATAATGAATAAGCAGACAAATACTTGAATGGCAGTAAAATAAAAATTAATTAACTGAAATGTGACTATGTTTTCAAATTATAGTTCAATGAGAATTAAAATACGCTCGTTCCATCCCTTCTCTTACGAACACACATCATCTCCGGAATAGTTGTTAATTACACCGCGAGGTTATCCATGATCGTTATTATTTCTTGTTTCCTTTTAAGTCGAACCCTGTTGTTTTTGTATACGTATCATATTTAATTTTGATCATTAAACTATTTTTAAAAATTGTATAGAATAATAATTTTTGCGTTCAAATATTCTAATAGATGTTTTCAGATACTTCTACAAGTAGCACTTGAAATTCAATTGTTATCAATTTATTAATTAACCTTTTTCACTTTAATTACGTCTTCATGATATGACAGTGATTTTTATTGTTCTTTACTTTCTCGAATAGCTGGAAGTTTGAAGCCCAGACCCCCATTTCTGGTCTCACCCCAACAAATTTGCTGGTGGGTTACGTCCCCAGAAACGCTTTGGGAACTGAGTGAGCCGGAGTCCAAGCTTAGGTATCTTCTAGGCATCAAAAACAATGTCGTTGAAGGACCTACTAGTGGAGATTCGAGTATCTTCTTTTTTCTTACTCACCTTCTTATTTATTATCTAAACAACTTCTTCGGCATAATTATCGAAAAAAATAAACATGATACACTCTTGCAAAAGAATCATTTTCAAAAACCGAACTTCTATTATTTCTTGATATGTTTTTATGTTCATTTGTTTTGAATTTTATGTAATGGGTTCACTTTGCTGGCCAGGGTTTTAATCGCTGATGCTTTTTGTAAATGTGTATCTTCCTGGCGTATATGACAATGCGTCGCATTACCGAAGCTTTCTCATCGAAGTACTCGCGATGAATTTCCCCTAGTAGCGTGGTGTAGTGTGCCGTATAAAATTAAAATTGTAATTATGCACACCTGTGAGTCGACGACTAGACGGTGAGATAATTATCATTTTAGTTAGAGTGTATTAAACACACTAACATTATGTCATAATGTGAGGTGCTTTTTTATTATATTGATTAAGGGAACAGCTCATTTTAATGCCTCGAGGTATAAAAAATGTGACGTCTCTTTTCCTCATTCATAACAACCTTGCCCGGTTCATAGCTCGACATATATTCGCCAGAATTTACGATTATTCGGCCATAGCGGCGGTCTGGCGTTCTTGGATGCCCTTCTGGCATCACTCCAGACTGTCAGTTTATGTGTTCAATGTAGGCCACTTAGCCAGTGCTCGCGTCGTGGTAACACCCTCGCGTAGCTCATCTCATCTGCGACGTGCGCCCGGGGTCAGCGTTTCGTTAGCGGAGTGCGACGCCGACGCCGTATTGCGTCGTAGGAGCACGCAATATGCCTGTTATTAAGAGCAACTTAGACGAGGAAGAACTATTGTCCGTGATTACGAGCGGACGGAGTTACGAGGGAAGTGGACGGTGTATGTACTACGCGTCGAAATGAACACATGAAAATTATATTCAAAGTACTTATTATCTCGGAAATATTGTTTCGAACTTAACGACAACTCATTACCTGTATATAACAGAGTAATTTAATTTTTTGGAATGGGGTAAACGTAACAAACAAACAAAACATGTTTAACTCACAAGTACCTACTCGTGGAGGAGTGTTTGCAAATTCAACTGCACTGCACCACCCGCCTCGACTCCCAGGTGGAAGTTGTGCACGGATTTGGGAGTCGAGGCGGGTGGTGCGGTGGATAGCACACCTGCGGCCATAGCAGCAGGTCCCGGGTTCGAATCCAGGTTCGTCGCAATTTTCACCTGACTGTTAATGTTGCAAACAATACATGTGGTTGGATAAACACTGAAAATGTTTTACAATGCGGTGTGGTTCTGAAATATTTCGTAGACTATCTAAAAAGGAATTATGAAAAAAAGTATTAAATTAGCATTGTGTCAATTAACGATGAACATTTTGTCAACTTATCTTTCTGCGTTTTCTTGATCATGCAATGTGATTTATTGTAGTACTTTGGCCACCTTGGTAAACAAGGCTTGGTTCTCGCTTGAAGGAACATATTTTGTTCTACACTTTCTACACCCACATTGGTTATTGTTTGGTTATACAGCGTAACGCCACAAACCGAATGTTGCAGCCCTGTAACTAAGGTGGCCATAGTAGTACAGGGTAGCTGTGGGGTAGATCCATGGAGGCTAGGGAGAAGGAGTCCGATCTCCGTATTCTCGAATGTTGAGAGACCAAATTGTAATATTCGAATAGTTCCACTTTTTGCCAATCGCAGCGCTGTTGATCGCTACTTGAAAAGAACTTCTTTGACGTATGATGAAGTAAGTGAAAAGGATGTAGAGTATTGTATTGCGTAGTACTCTTACTGTAAATTCAATTCAATAATTGAAATATCTATTTAAAAATAACACGTGTAATAAATATAATTAGTTATCTCTGATTTTAGGGATAGTTATTATATTTTCGACCACTGAAAACATACAAAACGCAATGGTTAAGAGCTGTGTTGTAAAAACATGTCACCATCTAATCATCAAGAGCGAAAACGCAAAAATATACGGCAATTATCTCTGTTTCAAGTACGTATCTGAACGTAAATATCTATAACCTTCTCAGCCTTTTTATTCTTTATCACTCGTAATTATTTTTACTCCCTAATATTTTACTTCAATTTTACACCAATTATCAATAAAAATTTAAATGTTAACCGCGATATCACACCGGATGCTACCCTCTCCACAGAGCCAACTTACGTACGCGAGCGCCCTCCTTATTTGTGATCGGTTCTATGGACAGATTTCAGAAAGAGTTCGAACTCCTTCTCCATGGGCAGATCACAGGGTAGATGATTTCTTCTCTGTATGAAATTCTTGACGATGTTATCATTTTACTACAATCTTTTTGTACATTATCCATCGTCTTTACCTGTTTAAATCTTCACGACAGGTGTACTTCGTTTGCTACGTTTCGGAATTTCTAATTTGCCCCACTGCGACCCAGTGGTAACGTCTTCACCTTAAGAATCAAAGTACCCTGGTTCGAATACCGGTGCTGCCGGACGCCTGGAGACGGACGTTGACAGAACTAAGTCCGAAACGTTGCAAAACGGAAATACACCTGTTGTGAAGATATAAACAGGTAAAGACGATGGATAATGTACAAAAAGATTGTAGTAGGAAGAGTAGATGATGTTCCAGTTTTTGTTTTCTCTATGTGCGTAGTTTGATTCTCAGTTGATTTGACAAACGTTTTCTATAGATAGTAACCGGGATTCCAGAATGATTATGCGCGCACATTATTCATAAAATGACGCGCGAGATAAGCCACGAGAATTCATTTATTTTGCGTTGAAAGATGTAAGTTTGCTTCTCAAATGAACTCAACTTTTTAAAACTTTACGATTTTAAAACTGCTAACATTACACGTTGTATTCTCCGTTCGTTATGGTAGTTTCTTTGTAGCTAATGTTATACCAGAAGATTTATAGTTAACATTCTAAAAGAACACATTCCTTAAATGTTTTGTCAAATTGGAATAAGGTTCTACAATGAACTGTATCAGTTGTACTGCACTCTTTACCTTTAATACAATGTCTCCACGCAAGGTAACTCTCCTTAGGAGTATCAGTGGTTATTTTATTGAAGGGTGTGAACATTTAAAGTGTGTTGACTGTATTAAAGGAAAGACGTTATAACAATAATTTCTTCGAATAATTAAGTAACATCATCAATAACGAATTTTTTGAAAATATATTTTTTTTCCTTGGCGTTCTTTTTGAATTAACTAGAAAGGGGGGGATCGTACACTAACGTTTAAACTAAATAATTCACTTTTAAAGTATAAATTGGTTAGGAATTGTAGTTTACAAACTACTTGCCAGGTGATAAACCTCACGGCTAAAACTCAATTGCAATGTAATTCCACATAATTTGAATTGTAAGAAGGTAATTGCCTTTCCTCGTGGAGTAAATTGCATGATAATGAAGGATCGATGGAAATTAAAATCAAATCAGACAATCCAAATCGATGAAATTGAAATGCAGGATAGTTGTTACCTTCACTTTTGAGTCCAGATCCCTTTTATTGTTGAAATACTTTTACAAATAATTGCCTTCACGCGTCTTCAATCCTTTCATATTTTGAATTCTGCGCGTAACTAATCTTTCTAGAATCCCCATAGACATTTATTGAAAACATTTTTAATTTTAAGTTCACTAATAAGTTCATTCCACATAAAATGAACTGTTTCTGGACTTCCATGTCTCAGAATTAATTTTTTAAGATGTTTCTGACCGTTTGTTTTGCCGTTATTAATCTTGAAAATTAGGAATTAATCGCAGTTTCCACTGTGTTTTGACATATTTCATTGACTCTTTTAAATCTATTTAACTTAGTGAGCTGAATTTCGTGTCTTTCTCTTCAAAGCTTTAAAACCTTTCATATACTTTCATATGGTAACAATAAAAAAATCTTCACATTAATAGAGTATGGAAGTATTATCAGAGAAAAAAAATTGTGAATCAAATCACTTATGTTGAACGAAACAAATAGCTTGAACATAGAAACAGGTAGGCCAACAATAAATCGCAAAGCGTGCGCTTTAGTGCATCGTAAAATACAGGAAAATAAAGAGAAACAGTTGGAAATATGTTCGTCGAGAATCTAATCCCTGGTGATGGGTATATAGTAAGGTACTGGGTAAAAAGAAAAATAGATCGTATGAAAAAAATCTGCACAATACTAATTTTAGAGATTTTCATAACATTTAAAAACTAGTGGTAAAAACCATTGCTCATACTTTCTCATATACGTTTCTCCGTCTGTAGTATAGAGTGAGAAAAAATTCTATAGTGTAAGGGTCATTCGTGGCGTGGTCCTCTATATTTTGGTCGACTTCCAGTGCTCTATTGATGCTCAAAATCACTAGGTGAAAATATTACAGACTTTTATTTGAAATTTGGAAGTAAAATAAATTCAGAATACTATTTCAAAACATATAGCGACATATCAGTCTTATAAATATCGTAAAAGTGATATGTAAATGTAATTTCGTTGTAGACAGAAATTGATGTATTTTCGTATCTGCATTGCGTTTGCTGTCCTCCTATGCATTTTATCTTTATCATATCATTCATTTCAGCTTACGAAAAATGTATTCTACGGCTGCTTGTGTATTCTACACTGCTAACTATTATTCAAACTTTTTGAGACGGTAAACTATTGTGTAAGTGTAGCATACAGAAATTGTTTTACTGCGTCTATACCAAACATTCAAGCGAAATACCGCTAATGCGGATACAATGCATGCTATTTGGAATGTGCGCATGGAAAATTTAAGGAATGTCGTTGTATCCGTTTTTGAAAAATAGTACATTGACCTTCATGTGAAGAACTTTTTGTTTTAAACTAACAAAATAGAGAACTTGCATCGACAACAATGACGACGGACGGACGGACAGACGGACAGACGGACAGACGGACAGACGGACAGACGGACAGACGGACAGACGGACAGACGGACAGACGGACAGACGGACAGACGTTATGCCACTTTTTCTTGCTTTCGAATTTTTTCGCTATGTACCACGTACTTGAGAAACTAAAAAGAATAATCTAGATAATATTCCCGTATCAAAGTTCATTATAAACTCTCTTCAGCGTTTTGTTGAATACGTATTAGTTTATTGTCCTCCACGTGGTCATACGCAGTTTGTACTGTTCTTTTGACGACAAATTTATAAATAAATCTAAAAAATCGAAAAACAAACATCCTGTCTCGGGTTTCTCTCCGTTTTTCCTTCCGGTAGAGGCGGATTTCTTATACAGGTTCTCTAGACTTTGTGTAGGGGCGTGTTTATTGTAACAATACATCGTGAATTTAGTGTTATTTCAATTTTTAAACACTATACTCAGAATAATCTATAGTTCGATAATAATTTGTACATTAATCATGTTACGTCGAATGAAAATGGTAGACGGGACCGGGATTCGAACCCGGGACCTTCGACGTAACATGATTAATCTGTTACCTGGCGGTGAGGTTCACCGCAATCTAAGAGATTTCTATGTTTGTGAACCAGAAATGGAAAATGCTACCCAAATAAAGTACTTCCTATGGGAGTCGCCTCAGATGAGGAATCTAGTCTCTACGAGACCACCTCAGAGGTCTTTGGGTTTCACAAGTTGAATGAGAATGATAGACGGACCCGAGAAGCGAACGGGATGGCGCAGTCGGTAAGCGCATGAGCGCGTAGAGCTCAAGGTCCCGGGTTCGAATCCCGGTCCCGTCTACCATTTTCATTCGACGTAACATGATTAATCTGTTACCTGGCGGTGAGGTTCACCGCCATCTAAGAGATTTCTAAATTTGTACATGTAAATTTTTTGTGTTAAATTACAGACATTTTGAGATTGTACTAGTATTATAACTCGTAGCTAACTTTTTATCTTATCTATGAATTTTTTGAATCCGCCTCTCCCTTAGAACCCTTGATCGGAATTGATGGGATGGTCCCTTGGTTGCTTCTGGAGAGTAAATTAGTTTGTCCTCCACGTGGTCATACGCACTTTGTACTGCTTCTTGACAATAAATTTATAAATATTGTTCGTTGGTTTCTGGGTTGCGAAGTGTCCCCTTTCGAAAATTCAATTTCTCTCTTTCATAGTAGTATGATCGCTGGATAAAGAAGTCCTCGTGTAGTAACGTTCTCGAAAGCATTCCGCGCGTGTGAGGTTGAAGGGGATCGTGTGTTCCGTATTGTGTGTGACGGAGGTCACGGAGTGTCAGTGGCAAGTCCTCCATTGAAGAAGACGGATCGACCGTGTAGAACACTGCATTATTCATGACTGCTCTTCTAAGAGGAATCTGCATGCGATGTGTAGCCCCTCGCACTCTGGCTCCTAACCATATTCACCCTCCCACTATTTCATCATGCAACTGTACCTTTACACAAAGTCATTACCAGGGTTATATGTCATTACCTATCTTCTTTTCTTTCCCATGACATTAAAGTGCTTCATTTCGTTTCAGATTTCTTTCTTTGCTTTTTCTACTGTCCACGTCTGTTTCACTGTGATCCTTCCACTTATATNTTCTGACGTTCTTTTTTTTTTTTTTTGCTGCATTACGTATTGATACAATTTCTGTGACATAATCCGTAAAATCAGTATATTTACTTTTGCTTCCAATTAAAAATGCATAGTCATTGAAGTTTGTTAAACCTCGCGTCTTCATTTTCTGAATCCATCTTCCCCCCTCTGACTCCGTTATCCTCCGTAGGGAAGTATTTCTACATTAATCCATGTAACAATTAATTCTTTCTAGACACGCCAAAATACAGTGCCGACGCACTATCTGCGCGCTTGAGCCGGCAGCTACTAACTTAACCACAGACATTTCCGTGTCTTTTTAGGCGGGATAAAATAAGCTGACATCTCTTATTACTGTGGACCACCTTCTTTATAAGTTCAAACTAATATATCTGTTATTGTTATTCACATAGTGAGTCAATGGTTTTTAGAAAACTCCCTGCTTTTCCTTTTGCGACCAAAGGTTACTTCTCAAGGCCATGCGCGTTGATAAAGCGTCGGCACTGCACATACCGAAAATATTTCATGACGAATAATTATAGAATTAAATACTAAAAACCAATATAACACATTACAATCTCCTTTCATAATGATTTTAGTTATCTAGGGCTACTTCCAGCCAATACTAGAATCAGAGACTGTCCAAAGAAGTCTGTTTCTGTACCTCTTTCAGATTTGACTCGAATGGAGCGAAACGAAGCTTGTATTTCCTCCATGTTTCTTACACGTGAAGAAGATATGTGATAACCTACGGTCAGGTGAAAATGGCGACGAGCCGGGAATTGAACCTAGGAATCCTGCTTTGATCGCACGTGTGCTAACCACTTCACCACCCGTTCGTGTTACGTGTTAACGAACCTTAATACGTAGGTACGTGTGAAACAGGTACTTAAGTGCACACAGAATTGTATGCCATTTGATTCCCTTATCTCCTGTATGGGGATGTGTCTCAGATCTTCCGAAGTTTAGGTCTGGGTGGAAACGGTGCACAGTTGTGGAAGGCGAAAAATTGTTCTATGAGCGACTTCTAGACATTTTATTAAAAACGAACATTGTCTCTGACGACCAACACGGTTTTAGGAAATCCTTTTCCACTACAAGCGCCATATTTTCTTTCTTAAACGATGTTACCACATCTCTGGACCGTGGAGAACTTGACTTATCCAAAGCATTCGATGTCATCGATCACGGAATTCTCCTTTCCATATTGCATTCTTTAGGCATTCGTGGACTTCCACATCAATGGCTTACTTCTTATTTAAAAGATAGATATCAACAGGTCGAAATATCCTATACTAAAAATAAACAACTTAGCGTTGAATTTCGGAAACAAAGCCACTTACTTGCGGAGTACCCCAAGGATCAATTCTCGGCCCTATACTCTTTTTATTGTATGTGAACGACATGTCATCATCCACATCAGATTGCAAAATGGTTCTTTTTGCTGATGACACTAATTTACTATGTAAACACGCCAATGCTCAAAAAGTTTTGTCTAACCTTTCGACTTGGTTCCATGCAAATCGTCTCATTGTAAACACTGACAAAACAGTGTCTATGTCATTTCACAATAGTATCACAAAATCTTTACCCCAGGTTTCTCTTTCTTTAAACGGAACACAATTAAAAACTGTTACAAATACAAAATTCTTAGGTCTCCATATTCAAGACAACCTCAAATGGAATTGTCACATTGACAATCTTAATTCCCAATTAAGCAAATTGTGTTACGCATTCCGAATCTTAGTTAACGCAGTTAGTCCACGTATTTCCCGTTGCGTATATTTTGCAAACGTGTACTCCCATTTACGTTACGGCATTACCTTCTGGTGTAATTCCGGTCAGAGAATTCAAACTTTCAGAATTCAGAAGAGGATAGTTCGGATAATTTGTAAATCTCATCCCCGAAATTCTTGTAAACTTTTATTCAAGGAATTAAATATCTTAACACTTCCCTGCATTTATATTAATGAAACGGTCGTGTTTGTTAAGACCGAATTACTGAAGTGCCAATCTTTCTTTATACGAAACAATCTCGTTCACGAACACAATACTCGCAATAGTAGTAATATTCATCGCCCTAGAGTGTCAACCAATCTTTGCCTAAAAGGACCGCATCATTCGGGAATCGTTCTATATAATTCCCTTCCCAAGAATATAAAAGATATTATGAAATTGAATATTTTCAAATCCGCGGATAAAAACTACCTCCTGCACCAGTGCTTCTACACTGTAAAATAATTTATTGATTTTAATATAAGTTAAATCCGTCTTGTACTTTATCACACCATTACATTATTATTAATAATAATACGGAAGTAAACTTTCCATATACCACAGATATATGAACTGAGACATAGAAATGGAAAGCTAGAAATGTATCTGACCCCACCAGGAATTGAACCCGAGATGACTTGGTGATGAGAGCACGGTAACACCATAGTCACGCGGGGGCTGTTTTCTAGTTTATATATCTACTATTGCGAGTATTGTGTTCGTGAACGAGACTGTTTCGTATAAAGAAAGGGTGGCACTTCAATAATTCAGTCTTAACAAACACGACCGTTTCATAAATATAAATGCAGGGAAGTGTTAAGATATTTGATTATTTGAATAAAGGTATCCAGGTGCTGTTTTTATTTTTTGTACCTCTTGATCTAACAATACAATTCCGTTTCTGTTTGTTGAACAGCGGAGGATGTGTGGGGCCGCCTGCGGAGCCGAAATCGCCCTTAACCAAACCTCCGCCTCTGCTTCGCTCCAGGACGCTACCTGCCATCGTAGTTCCCGGCATCAGCATCTTACAAGCGCAGATCTACAGAAATGGTGAGTCCACCCCAAAATATTTGCCTTTCTTTGATTGTAATCTCTTTCCACCCTGCAAGGGACCACGGAAATGAGCGTTACTGAATTCTAGGCGGGTGTAGACTCATTGGTGTAACAGTGTCTATAATCCACATTGACGCACTGTAAGCAGCAATTTTTAAAGGTGTGAGCGACAGAATAATAAGCTTTGCATTACCCAGGAATGGAGAGACATACATATAAGAGTAATGTTATCACGTATTTTCGCCTCATCAGGAATCAAACCTTATATTATCTTTGTGGAAAGCTAACCACGAGCTACTTATGAGGCGTCTCTTGGTTCTGTTATTACTTTCTCTGAGGTTGATTCCCGAACCATCACTGGGTATCTGCGTTGCATGCAACATGACCCTTATACCAATTTGGGGAGAAAATTCGAGATCATGTTCCTTAATCTATCACAGATTTTTTTCAATATTAATATTGTTGTTCTTGAGGTCGCGAGTATAACGACCTTGTGTATCAGTGATTTCAGATTCAAATAAGAGGATTAATGGTTTCGTGGACGTCTTTTGAGATTAGTGAAAGTGATAAAATTTGTTATTATCATTTAAGCTTTGTTGATCAGTAGGTGAATTGCTTGATAAGAATTTTGATAGTCCAAATTATACTATTCTATGTTCCATTTATTGACATGATTTCAAAGGAATGGGTTTGTCATGGGAAAGCTCAAGTTGCGTACAAAAAACAACAACAATTTTCTACAAATTTTGAGGGATCTGAAATGAGAGAACTATTTTGCTTTATATTGTAATGTAGTGCTATAAGCGTGACTTAAAACTGACAATTGAACGAGGTCGTCAGATTCAACATTTATTTTCCAGAAACATTATGGAGTATCTACACGTGGATCCTAAGGGACCAGTAATTCGATCTAAGAAATGTTACGATGTATGAGTCCACTTTCATTATATTTTGCAGAGGAAACAGCGAGAGGTAATGCTAGGTTTCTCTTTGGTACTACCAATTCACATCGGAAAACCAGTATCATTTTTCTGGAGATAAATATACTTGACACACTTCGTTACATGGGACGTGGGCATGTCGTTAAGGAAATGACTCTGGCATTGTATTTATTACCTTACTAACGATGCAAACATTTTTTTTACGAGTTTGAATCTCTCCTTATCGCACTTTATGGCTCACTGGCGACCTGACTCGACTTCACAGGCGAGCTTCTGTTATATTACCATTTCCTTCCGTATAACTTAGTGTACACAAAGATATCGTATTAGTGTATTCTGAAGCTGAAATAATATCTTAATTATTCGAGGGTATAGAAAAAATTCTGTACCCCAGTTTCCGCTTTAAAATTGACATTTGGGAAAATTGCGTCCTAGCTAGTCAATACTTTACCAAAATGACATCCTCCCTAAGTTATGTTAAGTGATATCGACGCTTATATATATAGAGAGAAGGTTATTAAAAAGACCAAACGAATGTATTTAAGTTCAATAACTTTCTGTAAGAAAATAATATACTTTTCAAAACATAAGCGAGTGTCTTATGAATTAACTCTATACTGATAAACTACATTTGCACTAGGACAAAGAATTCGAAACATTTTTTTTCTCCCTGCTAATTCTCTTTATTATGTTACCTTTAATTGCTGTAATCGTAAGTTTAAAACTAATATTTCCCGAAACACTACCATATCAAAAGTAAGAATACAATTCCACCACTACTTAGGGTTCTTGATCGGAATTTATGGGATGGTCCCTTGCTTGCTTCCGGAGATTAAATTAATTCATTGTCCTCCATGCGATCATACGCAGTTTGTAACCTTTACTTTTTTGACACTAGATTATTTTAGTCATGTTTTCCGTTTGCATATATAAATCAAACGACCCTGTTTTTTATGTACGGACATGTATCCTCGAAGAAGATCCACAAAAAGGATTGAAATGTTGTGCATGTTATTTTATTTATTTGTGTTTCAGAGTAAATATATGTATGTTCATAAAAAACAGGGTCCTTTGGTTTGATTCGAAAATAAATTTATCGAAGAATATGTTTCATTTTCTGAAGCAACGGATAAAAACTAATTTCGTTAAGGTTAAAAACTGAATGAAGAAAAGGAAACCCTACACCCATGGTCTTCGTAACCCTTTGTCCTTTCGGAGAGATGACAAATGCTAAAGCTGTCTTGAAGCGTGCCACCGCCGGTAGGGGCGCTGGAGCACCGGAAGAGGTGATTAGTCGCAGCCTCAACTTCCGCTTCGGCTTCCTAACCCTACCGTGCTCCTCAGAGCGGAAAATTGCTGTCCGTCTGGTTAGAGGGAAGGTGGTTTGATTGTGTGCGGAAGAATAGTGACCCTTGTCTCGCTTTGATGAGGACTTCGCTGGCATTTCCACTCTCTTCCGGGTCTCGGACACCGTTTGTCAGCTACGAACCTATTTCTTAGATCGAGGGAACTCCTTTAATAACCCATCCATACTAGTACATTAATTTGTAAAATTGAGTAATAAAATAGTTAGTAAATTAGTGAAATAGTAAATTACTTTATAATCCTCCACGCGGTCATATGCAGTTTGTAACTGCTTTTTTTCACAATAAAGTTTATTTGTTTACTTACTAATACATAAAAGCGTAAAGCGAAAGTTTGTTCACCTGTTTGCCACCTGATGACGACTAAACCACTGAACCGATCTGGACAAAATTTGACAAGGAGAAAGTTTAGATGTTCACGATGAACACAAGCTAACATTTATTTTAAAAAAGTGTGATAAGATAGATAGAAATGGTTTTTGCCGATAAATGTCGATAAAATGGTAAAAAAAGAGTTATATTTGCTTGCGCTATGAATGGCAATATTGTTTGCGTCAAGGAGTTCTATAAAAATGTCCGCGAGAGTGCAGGTCATTCTGCAAAAATGGTCGATAAAACCTTGTTAAAAATAGAAGTATAAAATGCTACAATTTGAGCGAGTCATTTAAGAAGTAAAAAATGATTCATCAAATTTAATGGATAACTCGTTTTGTTTATTTAACGAAGATAAAAAATCTTTAAATCTAAAATTTCTACGAATAGATTTTAAAAGAATTTAAATGAAATAGTGCAGCCATGTCACGCCTCGGAAGCAAAAATTCGACGGACGCGGTTCCCGCGAGATGGTCTATTGTATACAAACAAGTATTGTATTAAATTTTAATTATTATGAATTTGAAAAAATTAGGATGGTGTAAATTTTTTTAAAGCCCAGTCAGTAAAAGTATTTTGATCTAACAATAGATTTTATTTTTTCCTATGTAAGAGAAGATTAGTCGAAGAAAAATCCCGGACAACGTCGGAGTATCAGCTGGAAAATAAGTTTAGAGTCAAAAAAAAAAAGGACTTACAAACTGCCTATGATGATGTGGAGAAGCACAATGAACTAACTTACTCTCCGGAAGCAAGCAAGGGACTATCACATCAAGTCCGGTCAAGGGTCCTAAGGCAGAGCAGTTTTATCTTTCGTGTGCCTCCCTAAGATGAAATTAGAAATACTTGTTCTGTTGATGTATCTTGTAGCTACCAACTATTTATATTTAATAGAATATAGTAAAGTTATTATAACTCGCAGCTAACTTTTTATCTTATCTAGGAACTTTTGCTGTAATTTTTGAATCCGCCTCTGCCTTAGGGCCCTTGATCGGAATTGTTGGGATGGCCCCTTGCTTGCTTCCGGAGAGTAAATTAGTTTATTGTCCTCCACATGGTCATACGCAGTTTGTACTGTTTTTTGACAATAAATTTATTATTATTATTTCACAAATATGACCCATTATCAAATGTTTAAATTATTTAGAAAATATTGCTTTATAAATCGTGATAATTAAAAGTGGAATTGTCAATAAACTGTGGAGGGGCAGTCTATCAAGTATTACCTGGCAATACGTTATGTCATTCAATAGTCTAATTATATTTTTTGTTTATGTTAATGTACTTTCTACGTTGGATTTGTGAATAATACTGAATAGTAAACGCGTATCTATTTCTAACAAAATATTATTTTTAAGGAAAGTAACATGAAGTGCTATGGCGATTAAATCCGTTCGCAAGCAGCGTGGTCTGCCATTAGCAATTTAGTGTTGAAATAAATTCTTATAGCAGACAACTCTGTGATAATAAAATCTCGATAACTTAACCATCTCTTCTGAATTTTTAGTGACCTCTAAAATATGATTTTGGCAGTTAATACGTTTAGTAACGATCATTAGGTATCAAACACTTCTGAACAACACGGCAATGAGCCACAGAGAGAAATACATCAATAAATAAATTACGGCTTACGATATTTTTAAGAGCGATTACGATATATTTTGTGCCTTTTCTGTGCACGACGTTTCGATTCGTTGACGGAGTCGCCGCCACGCGTAAACAAATTGTAAGAACTAACTCACAATTTCCTAGTATCTACTTGTGGAGGAGTGTTTGCAACGTCAACAGCCGGGTAAGAATTGCGACGGACCGGGACTCGGACCAGGGACCTCCTGCTCTGGCGGGTGTCCAATGGATAGCACACCTGCGGCCAGAGTGGGGGTTCCCGGGTTCGAGTCCCGGTCCGTCGCAATTTTCACCTGACTGTTCACGTTCAAAATTGTAACAAGGTTGTGCGCTGATAAAGCAAAAAAATATATATCGTAATTGTCTACAAAGTGGTTGTAGGTAGTAACTTATTAATTCAGCAGTCCTATAGCAGTCACCCCGGATGATGGGATGTGCGTTCGAGTGAAACGTGTGACTGTGAACAGCAAATGGCGTCAAGTCTCTTCTGGGTGACTGATGAAGGTGGGAGCCGAAACTGAACTCTTTCTCGTCCAATATGTGAGTGAGAAACAAAGTTATAGGCAACCGAAAAATATTTATTCGCCAAATCCGGCTTTCGACAGCTTATTCTGTCATCTTCAGTGACCTACAATCAAGATACAGGAATATATTTAGCTATTGGTAAAAATGGTCTTAATAAT
>NNCF01125967.1:1037630-1052130 GCA_002313205.1 Laupala kohalensis | reverse complement strand
GGGGGGGGGGGGGGGGGGGATGATGAGCCCTCTGGACAACACCCTGCTGGGGTGGTGGCAGGGCGTATTCGCAAGAATACAGTATCGTGTGGAGATGGAGGGGATTTTCCGTAGAGATGGAAAAGTTGCACACGGCCCGTCGAAAGACCAGTGGGAAGAGTAGGGCGTTGTCCGTGAGTTTAGATGCATTTAGAAAGAAAGAGGGAGGAACGTCATATGGGGGGGGTGCCATGGTGCATTGTCACGTTCCTCTGTGTCATCTCGTTTGACCGCATGGAAAAATACAGTGTCTTTACCACAGACGAAAACAGGAAAAGGGTTCCAACCTCTCGCGGCTTGGCGCCGCGTCGTCGGAGAGGCCCTGCTTAAGAGGTCAAGTAACATCCTAAATGTATTGAGACCATTGTGAGGGCTGTAAATAACTGTCAGCCCTTTCCTTTAACAATCGGAGAAGGTCGAGACATCCCGGGGGACCCCCGCGGCTTCAGGCGAAGGGTTCTGAGAGGGAAGCGTCATGTCGCCTTGTGACAATATCTTTCTTCCAATTTAGTGAAGAACTTCGTGCAACTGACACATCAATTGACACGAAATCACAAAAAAAAAAAATCTTCGGATTTCGAGAACCAAATTGAACACTGTTGAGGATACGGTTCCGTCCGAAATTCGATTTCAGACTCGCGACTTCAGTCTTTCAGCTAAGTTCCTATTGTGGGCAGTTGCTCACGTAAATTGTATTTCTCGAAAATCTTAATGAAGAATCTTATTTATTGCTTCATAGTTTACTTGCAGAACTACCAAGCGTTGCACGGGAATTGAAAATAAACTTAAATCTACCATTATTGGACATTCTTGTATTAAAACACCTCTCTTTAGGTCAGGAGTTCTTTAAAATCAATTCACCCGCTTCTTATATAATATGTGTTGGTTCCCATATTTCTCTACTTTCTTGATATTAAATTTTCACTTTTCTTAATTTTTAGAAATTAAATATCACAAAGAAACCCTACAAAATACACAGACTTTTCAGTATTGTACGCTTATTAATACATAGTTAGGAATTATTTTAAAATCCAGACGGAGGGAGATAAACTTCTCACAGAAAGCTTAATAAACTAAGTGTAGAGTTAAGACCTCTGAATTTTTTTTTGTTTTCCGTCTCCTTTATGTCATGTACTTGAAAACAATGTTCTTCACTGCCTTTACATGATTTTGCTTCTACGACTCTGTCACGTCGATTATACGTTCAGTGGATTGTCCTTCCGCTTCACTTAACTCATGTAAGCTTCATGCGATTGAAGACTGATACCTACTGATTGGTAGCCAATTTTAATTTTTTTTCTGCTCTTGTAATTCACCGATATTAGTTATAATTTGCATTTGAGTTGCAAAAATTCTGAAGAAGTGTTCTTTGAAATTCCGTGGATTACTTTTCCCTCATTCAATGCCACGGAAATTTCCAAACAGTTCAGTTTTATTAGTGTAGATTTACGTTTCGTAGAAATATTTGAAAGAATTTTGAACGCTATCAAGGATTACTACCTTGAATTTCTTTTAGAACGAGCGAAGTCTACGTCGTGGAAGCCCTACGTCTTCGAGCAGTCGGAAGTGCAACAGTTGCTTTCAATGGCGCCTCGAAGCAAAGCAATGAACGCTGTGAAGCCCCGGAAGAACGATGGGATGATTAGAGACAACGAGAAGGATCTCTTCTCCCCTTTCTCAATCCACTCTCATTCACGGCTTCATATGCGATACACGTAACACGCACGTATGATAGTATAAGCGACTTGGCGACTAATTGTGAATGTGCGGAATTTTAAAACGAGTAAACAATTATAATTATAATATTACAATACAACAATTATAATAGATATTTATCTATCAACTCGCGTGACAAAATTTGACCACCGACAGCGGTGGGAGCGTGGGTTCAAACCCCGCTCGACCGAATCAGGTGAGGTTTTCAAATGTTGATTTGGTACCATAAGTTCTCCGGCAACCCAACAAATTTCCTTCCCAATACCCTCACCCAACTACAACGGTTAGGCGGCAGATTGGGTCTCATGGTCTAAACCTCTCCAAAAAACATGAAACAAAAAGAGTAAAGAAAATAAAATTTAGACCTATGGGATAAAATCTGAATTGTGAAGTTGTACGGAATTTTATTAATAAATCCTCTGAACGTATTGTTTTAAAATAAATTGCTATTTTATTTCTAATCGAGTTGATATATAAACTTGTCACAAAATTAATATAGAAATGAAGAGTAAAACGTTTACCTTGCGTCTCCGAGGAATGATGAATTTTATTCGACGAAAAACTGTCGCACAACTTGAGAGGGTATTGAAACTAGAGACCCTTTTTTTCTCATTTCAATGGTATAATTAATTTTCAGCAATTTTCAATACACAATAACCGTGAATTATTGTTATAAAGACTTTTTTAATAGAAATATAATAATATTATTGATAGTTTCATAAATTGGCAAGCGCCTGCTACGCTCGTACTGTGATTCTGCCTTTAATATATAACAATTAATTTTTGTATATTGTTACAATAACACACTCTTGAATCGATTATAGCTTTTCAAATATACCTTCGCAGCCATTTAAACGAGATATCCATGAGTATTATTTAATATTCTGATGAAATAACAACATTGTCCCTTATGAGAACGGGGTACGCAAAATGCATCTGACAAGTGTGGCGTAATACTTAAAGGATACTACAATCTTGCTTCAGAGCCTTGTAATGAAATGTTCGAGATATCTGGCTGAATGCGGCGAATGTACCTGAAGTGTACTAATCTGTATGAGATGCATTACATTTTTTGAAGTAAAAAAATAAATAAATGTATCTTATGAGAACGAAATTATTTTTGAAACAAAAATACTTTCAAAATATTTTAAGAAGCTGAACTTTAAAAAAAACAACAATCATAAGTCTATACTAATTGTAAAAATAATTTTTGATGGAGGACAAAAATGAATTTTTGGCAGAATTTTGATCACTGTTTTAAACAACAAGAACTGTCCACCATCGTCGCCGACATTTCATGTCGAGTTTCTGTCACTTGTATCGATGCCTTATGCTACTTACGGACAGTGACAAGTAAAGTCTCATTTTTTATCATTCTCTTTGTCAATAAGTTTGTTGCAAATTAAGTTGTTGTAACTATTATTTATACTATTACTATTATTTATAAAATTATCGTACAAAGGAATACAGATATCCATAAAAAAAATCATTACAATTGTGAAGGATTTGACTGATACTACCCGAAAGAAAGAGCCTTCTTATAGAAGTGCAATCTTCCTCTTCTTCCTTCATTATTCCTTGTTGTAATCTCTTCTGTATCGGATCCGTGCTTGATCATGACTTCCTGTAATTACCAGGCTAGATCATGCGTTATGTGGTTACAGTGCACCGTTGGTCGGCTTCGTTAAATTTACGTTGACTTTATTTCAGCTAGTTGTTTGCTTAGGGATTGTGACGAATTGCGTTATTGAGGTCATATTCATTTCTCCGCATCAACTGAATCTGATCTTTACGTAACTATTTATTCACTGTGGTGACACGCGATATTTTTAGGTTCTATGATATTGAAAACGAAATGAATGAATTGTAAGTATTATTTAAATATAATCTATAATGAATCCATGCTTGGGACAAGTTTAATATAATAATAGATTGGTTCATTTTTATATATGTGACAATGATTTAAGATGTAACTTCTGACAGTTAAAAATAACATAACGAATACATTTCATTCTATTTAATTTTAATACAATGTATTTCAAATAAAGGTGTTAAAATACTACATTTTGTAATATTAATTAAAATAGTTTACATGCATTTTAACTTGTTCTTATGGTATCCCCGTCCTCCACGCGGATAAGTATTAACTATCTTCCATGCAAAGTAATCATATTGCTAATTTTAATGAATGAACGTGTTAGCTAAGATACTTCTCCTTTGGTCGGTCTACGAGACCGGATGGATGTTATGGTGTTACATGAAAAAAAAATTAAAGTACTTTTTGAACTATTGAAGATTGCCCTGTAACGTGGATTTCTGTGCCCGGACACCTGCTGCCGCGTTGCGCTCGGAACGAATGATATGCATTTAGGGCTATAGACTGTCAGTGTACTCGTATTGTCTGAGAGATTCGCCGAAGAGCCAACATTGATTGAATGAAAGAGAAAATGAGTGTATTAGTTGGAAATATGAGGGTGTTTTACTGTCCGATTAATAGAGAGACAGTATGTACTCTGATAGAACAAAGGAGTCAGATAAAATAAACAAATTGTACTATTTCGAGTTATTCTTTATGAAGAAGAACGTAGTTTTGCTGTTTCATGTGACTGCAACCTGTGGCAGATCTAGACCGTAACCGGGTGTGGGGGGGAGGCTAACCGGGTAGGGATCTGGGGAGCATAATATAATCAATCATTAGTGTTTGCAACGTTTTGGTTTTAAAACACAGATAATGTTTAAAAAAATTGATGTGTTGATGCATTTTCATAAGATAAGGTTTATAATTTTTTAAATAAAATACTCCTCAAGTTGATAATTTACAATGTATTAATTAATAGCCAAATACAGTGATTGTTTAAAACATGAAATACATATTAATGGATTTTAAAGGATTCGTGACCAAAACAGAATTTTACAAAAACTCGCATCAAATTATTCGTTGAAATATGTTTTTAATGCAGACATAATGAACGAACAACAAATTTCTACATTTTGACACTAAAAAAAAATCATTTTCCATTTTCAGATATATCTTATTTGCCGTATTTAGACTGATATTTATCATGTGACTTTAGATAACAGTAGAATACGTGTTCATCCTTTGCCCGATTCCCGAAACGTCTGTTTGCTTTTCATCAGATAAATAAATTGAATTGTGTTCGGCTCCCGTTCGCGGTTCTTTAGCCAGTAAATAGGAATTCTTCTTACTCTCAATCATTCATTTAACCACTTAGATATTTCGTGATGTGATTTAGAGTTTTTGCATCTTCTAGATCTTGTTTACTCAATGTTATTGAAAATGTTTGGGATCAATTTTTTCATTTCCTAATCCAATACTGTAAGGAAGGACGGGCGTGGCGGGGGGGAGTGTATCCCTCCTGCTGAAGAAAAGTTTTTATTATATTTTTTCTTTCGTTAAAATGTATTGGGTTTAACAGAAAATTAATTTCTAAACCTATCTCTGCGATTTAGTTTTCTGTGATCGCTTCAATTGATAAACATTAAAAGCATAATTTTATTTATGCTACTAACCGACTCTTTAACTTGTCTAAGAAATCAGAAAAATAAGTCAAGGATAATAAAAATAGCTTTTAGATTCTGAAACCTGTGAATATGAATTAATTAATGTTGTTCTTTTGGGGACTTTATTTCATTTTGTTTTATTTCATTTTATTTTATTTCCCAATATCCGCGTACCTCTCCAACCTAGCTTTCCGTACTTCACCAGCGAGGTGAAGCGAAAACTCTGCGGGCGTTCTCGGAAGCACGACGCTGATTGGGTCAGACGCGATGGAAGCGCTTTCCTTACCTGAACCCGCGCCTCGCCCCGCATATCTGCCGTCAGTTGTCTTCTGTGTGACGTAAGCGGCGTGGGCACACGTCTCCATCGGTTAGTCCCCTCAGTGGAGCGCAGACGGACGCTCCTATATTGAGGCGAACGCATCCGCTCTAAGTGAACTTTAACGACAGGAATTCCACATTTATACTTCCCAATTATACACGTTCAGTTATTCTTCAGTTTCAGTTCATAAATCCTTCGCGTCGTAGATTACTTACGTCTTAGAACATGAAATTGATTTCAACATTTAAAAATAAAAGGAATAATTTGATAACGAAAGGACAAGATAAGAAAGATCACATGAATACTAACAACGTAGTATACAAAATCAAATGGGAAGATTGTAAAACTAGCTACCTAAGTCAAACAAAACTAGAATCCAGGAACATAAAAGAAATTTAAAATCAGTAGAACAAAGTGCAGTTACCCCACATTGCATTAATAATGATCACTTGATGGATTGGGAAGATATATTAATTTTGGACAAAAAAGCTAATTTTTACAAACGTCTATCAGAAATGATATTTATAAAAGGTATTTATACAACATGTTCGTGTTTCTGCTTTTTTGTAAACATATTTTGTGTTTATATTTCTGTTTGTATAATGTTCATTTGTCCTGTTATGTGTATTGTTATAATTATTACTTGATCACCTGACGACGGCGCAAATCCACGTCGAAACGCAGTGAGCTATTCACAAAAAATACAAATATTATTTAGTCATTAAAATCCAAAATAGAAGAAAATCGAGGATATTGGTTCCATGTGTATGTATTTTAGATCCATTTATTTCGTTTGAGACTCTCCATAATACATACCGAAAACACATTTTATTGAATGTAGTGTTTAATACTACACACAATAAATTAATATTAAATAAATATAAAAGACTAAGGTACAGAATAATTGAACAAGTCACAATCCTCCTCCTTAAGAATCTGAGGTATCGGGCACTATCTCGAGTCTATTCAATACTGGGACACGTTACAGGGTCAGTGGACTCGTGTCGCTCCAGAAAACCAATCAAGGAGGTCGGTTTTTGTTCCCCCCATTTAACCCTCGAGCGGAGAGCAACATCACAAGTTGTACTGGAGAAACTAAATAATCATTTGTGTTTTCGTACTGTGCTCGCTGTGGAAGAAACGGAATGAGGGAGGAGACTGAAGACCACACGAGAGTCGACGGGTCACTGCCAGCATTGCGAGATTGCTGAATCTTCGTCTCTGTTCAGACACGTCTCAGACCGTCCTTCACGACTCTTCCACTATCTGCTGGGTAATCAGCGAGCGGATAACTATATGAGTGTTCACTAACGAGTATATAGACCTTGCGTCTTCATCCATCGGCTGAGATGACTCTCGGTAGCAAATCCTATGGCGTTGCCAATTTTATCAGAATTAACAATGAATTGCTTACGAAAGATAAGATCCTAGGGGTCAGTTACACGGTTTGTTTAGAAAACACCAGATTCTGTCATGTGAAATATTAAAACGTATACATCTTATCGTCGACAAACGGACTGAAAATGCATGAAACTCGATGGAAACATTAATTGAAAAATAACAAAGAATGGAACAATTCCCAAAATCGCAATATCAAAACATCAACAACTTATCAATTAAGAGTTTTTCATCTAAATTGTATACCTACTGAGATATTATGATAACAAAAATATTTCGTAAGCTGTAGCTATTTGCTTTTTTTATTTCAGTATCTCTTACTTAATTTGAGAGTTTTTAAAATTTATTTTCAATATATATAGTAACATCGTTTTTTTTTCAAAGAAAGAATATTGATGAAACGCAGAAGAGAAATGATTCTCAAAAATAAGGTAATTGTCCGTCGATTTGTGAAATATATTTTCCCGATATCGCTTATCCGCGCACCTATCGGCTGGTTAAAGTTAGTTCTCCGATAGCGGAGGTATCCTACGGTGAGAGTGTGGTGAAAGACGAAATACAATTACCGGGCGGATAAGTTATCCGAGTAATGCTATCCGACCGATAAGAACGCTAGTGAAAAACGCATTCAGCAGAATCTTCGGGAGTGAACTTTCGGATGCTGCCGCCTTCGTCAGTCTATTTGTAGAACCGACAGTAATTGATATGACAACTGTGACGGACAGAGGGCTTGATCGCTAACCTTTGACCTGTCCGATGTTAGCTTCTCAACGGATAAGAAAAGCATCTGTGTTGGTACTGTGGCATGCTGTCTGGAATGGGTGGAGCTACGCTACGTCACCTCTCGAAGCAGACATATGACAACACTGTATTAGATAAATCTTCTTACTATTTTTTCGCTGCGAGGACCATCAGAATTTTTTTTCTTCTTAATTGACGCCCAGTTTCTCGAACACCTAATCATTACCTGGGGTTTTCTGTCACAGTCAGTTTGCCTAGGTCTACTTCGCAAGAGGCACGGAATTTTCTTTTCATTTGCGAGGTTGCTTAGTTGCCTGTCTCACACAAAGAGTTTGCAGAACATAATCTTCAAATTCAGCACACACCTTTCTGTTCGCTATGAATTTTGTTCAAGTATCGAAGTTTCCAATCAACTCCTTCTTTCTTCTCCGGTGAGTACACAGTGAAACAATATGTGCTTTACCGTCTCATCGTCTTTACCACAAATCCATCATCTCTTAAATTCCTTTTCTGCCAGTACATATTAAAACTTCCATGTCCAGTTAGTACTTCTAGAAGTTATCGTGATGGCTGAAACCATTTCCTGTTCTTGTTACTGCCTCGTACAGCCGTTATAAATTTATATGTTCCACATCCATCAGAATATGCGCTGATCGTTTGGTGCATAATGTAACTTTCTACGTAGAAATATATATATATATATATATATATATATATATATATATATATATATATATATATATANATATATATATATATATATATATATATATATATATATATATATATATTGTGTTGTGATATCTGGGACCCTGCATTGACCGCCGCCCTCTTTGCAATTCGCTTGAGGCGTATCTGACGCCTCGTGCACTAGTTAAGCCATAGTTTCGAGACGAAGTTTGACGGAATGGATCCTGCTTTTCTTGAGAAGGATACAATTCTTCTCCGCGTCTTCCTTTTGTTTTCGATTCTCCGTGGAGAGTAATTTATTTGCTTTCGACCAATTCAATTGTCAACTGTGTATATTTTTTCAGTTAGAAGAGTAAAATTATGCGTAGGAAATCGATGTAGCAGAGGTATTTTGTTGAAGTCAGAAGAAAACGATAATAGGAAACACTGCAAATGCGTTAAAATGCAAAAACAAAAATTATTTATAACAATTGCGGCGAATTCACATGCAAGCAACATTTTATTTGTATTCATACATAAACTGTTCAAATTTACAACAAACCAATGTACTGTAAAAGAAAAGTAGAATTGTCAGAAGTTCAATGAATGCCAATTGAACATCCTTTTTCAACTGAAATTTTTAGACTGCTAAACTATTGAAATACTTCTAAACATACATTAAATAATTTTATCATCCTTTTTCTGAAGAAACCGAGAAAATCGTGTCGCTGCACTTAGTGAAACTTGTTCCCACTCGAGTAACAGAAATGAGGGCGCCCGCTTCACAGTTAAGTTTCTCTTTAAGTAGAGAAAGATATTACTAGACAAACTTTTTCAGCGAAATTGACAACTAGGTCACCCAGTACGCCGAGACCGACAACTAAAACGGAATCAATATTTTCACAGAAGAAATCTGCGAAAATCGACATGACGAGCTTTATGATTCGCGTAATAAATGTGAGAAATCTGACTATTCTCCGGGAAATCAAAAGGAATATTTTCATTATAGGAGAGTTTTTCGTACACGCTTTCAAGCGTATATGTTACGATAATGATGCTAACTTCGTAACATTCATGGAGGGATCTGGAGTAGTCCATGCATTTTGCATAGCGTACCTTTCACTCAAATTATTCTAAAAATTGTAAACTCTAACAACTACTTCTATTAAAAGCGTACACAAGTAAACTTTACTATGGGTGCACCACACGTTCTAATATTGCACACTCAACCGACAAATCTCTCGCATACCCTCTCAGATATCAACATAACCTCAAATCCAGACCAGAATCCGCCATGATCTCTGGCACTAGGGTACCACTAACATCATACGCAAACAGGCGTTGCAACATACTACGCTAGGAGCGCTAGAGTACCACTAACTTCTGAAGATGCGCAGAAGCAACTTGCATTTGGATAGCGTATTCGCTAGCTCGCAGTTACGCTATGCAAAAATTCCCTATTATTTCATAACAGTTTCGTTATTATTTTTTGTCAATAAGAAACTCGCCCGCCTTTCTCTGAGACTTTTGTTGTTGTGGTAAGGTTATATTTTAGTGTCGACCAGAATATCGTGTTTACGTTCAAGAGCCGTGATAATAACACCGGGTATTGCGAAAATTCACGAAAGCACATTTCTTACATAAGGAATCCCTTTTAATCGTCAATTTGGACGATCATTAAATGTCAACTTTATAAAGACGACAGACTGTCAAAATTTCAACTTCCAATATACAATATTTTCTCTCTCTGCGTTTATAAATAAAAAAGTCGCTTCCATTGTTATATTGTATCAATCTCTTTAGTGTAAAAAATTTCAGCGATAAATATTCTTTTAAAAAGGTAACTACATAATAACTTACATGTAATTTTTTGCTTAAAATTACAAACATATTGACATTCTATTAGTATTATAACTCGCAGCTAACTTTTTATCTTATCTAGGAATTTTTGCTGAAATTTTTTGAATCCGCCTCTGCCTTGGGGCCCTTGATCGGAATTGATGGGATGGTCCCTTGCTTGCTTCCGGAGAGTAAATTAGTTTTTTTTTCCCTCCACGTGGTCATACGCAGTTTGTACTGTTTTTTGACAATAAATTTATTTATTTATTTATTTATTTATTATTTACATATATTTGAGAGTTTGAACTTTTAGCATGTATTAGACTGATCCGTCAAAAGCAATACTCAATAATGTGTTTGACGAAAGTGAAGTTAGTGTTTTCCTTAATACTTCGATATAATTGATTCATATCGCTTTCATATTTATAAGAATGTGGTGAATGATGTTAGGACCGGTCATGGCTTTGGCACATTAACCTACTAAACGAAAACTGAGTTTATTTTAAATGGGTTGTGCAAACATTTTTTATTAATTGAAAAGTGCTACGTACAGAAATTTTAATTATGGTTTTCAGTAATATCAATTATTAACACAAAGCCTGATTGCATAGCAGCAAAGAGTTATTAATTTTCGATGATTTTAGAGGGATAGTATTGGTAAACACCGAATGGTTCATTTATTTTTCATGTGATCGAACAACAATAGATCATACCCCACGCAATTTTTCAAGTTCATTAGCTCCCCACCTCCTCTTCATGTAAAATTCATCACTGTTTATGACGACACAACATCATTTATTCATGATGTATGTATTTCTCTCTCACATTTTTATGATTTCCGGTGTTTCTCGTTTCTAGATGGAGTGAATCATTGTTCATTCTTAGTAGTACTTAAATTGGCAACAGAAAATTAATGTGATAATTCAGTATATTTATTTTGTGCATTAACTGTGTAACTATAGTACTCTGAAAATTTTCTGATGGTAAATTTTGTTATTATCAAACTTTTAAAAAAAAATTTGTTCTTACTTAACGCGACGCTGTTTTATTTCTAGGTTTCTAACATGTAAATGTATTGATGTGAAAACAATTGTCTGTGTAAAAATTCCTGTTCTCTCTAGTTTAGTGATGTAAAACACTAGTTCATAAAATCTTATTGTATTCCTAGAATCCAATTTTCTCTATTTATTAGTAACTACCTAATGAAGTCGCAAGGCGAATTAAACAATCTTGAAATGAATTATAATAAGCTACTTCCACGAAAAATCAGAAAGTTGACAGATGTGAAGAAGATAGTTCGTTCCTTTGGGTACATTTTTGCACGTATAATTATTGAATCTATTCTTGTGAAAAAGGATTTTTTTAAAAGAGACCAACCATGGAAGAATGAAATATTTAATCATTAAACATTTATGTTAATTTAATATGGATGATAATACGACTTCAATCGACGTAAACATTAGAATTCCGGATGAATGTAAAATTTCCCTCCTTTAATTCTCAAGTAGATAAGTTTCATTACTTTAATCCTCACTAATAATTGAAATTGAAAAGTGTTAATACCTCTTTTGAAATTTTATTCAACTGAATTACTGGACTAAACGTGATGAAATTCATTGGAGACATTTCATAAAACTCATAGAGGTACTCAGGATGAGCTTCTCGTAGTCACAGACTCTCGGATCCGTGTGTTTTGCGTTTATTTTAATTGTAATTCGAGAAATAGTAAAATCAATAATTTATTGTTTTCAAGCACACTAACTAAAAAAACTTTGCATATTACACTAAAAATACTGAATGTATACGTATTTTTCCATAAGATTTAATTCTTGAATTAAACTTAAGATAAAATTTAATATCCGAAAGTACATAAATATAGAAACTAACATGATTTTTTTTTACATATGTGAGAACCCCGGGACACGCCGGAGAAAATGAGACGGTAGAAACCTTTGAAAAGAAAGTGAACTCGTGGCATATTTTTTTTGTTATTTTTATCGCTTTCGTTAACGTCGTAACAAGGTCTACAATAAATGTCTCTAAATTTCTTTTTTGAGAAAGGGAAGGGAGAAGTGAGTGAAAAATTAAACGTCGTTTGTTTGTTGCTCATTGTTTTAATGTTAAAAAACTTTTTCGGATGCATAGCAGCCATCAGAAACATACACTGAAAAAAACAACAACATGAACATGAATATAATTGAAACATAAAAGTATAACATGAAAGTATGCAATAATTTATATGTAAAAACTATATCGAAAGAACTGTTAAAATTATTAAAATTATGAAATTCACATCCGGTTTGCTCACCGTTGATTTGTTATCGTCTGTTCATTCTTCTTTTCTTTATATCATTTCATTATTTCAATTATTGTATTGTAAGATTTGATTACTTACAAATCAATAATCACCTTTATTAAACTACTTTCAATGAGAATGTATTTTTAAGCGGATGGTTCCGCGGCCGTTACGAGTAAGTAGTGAGCAAGGAAAGAGAGAAAGTTTTCCAGCCGTTGGGATGGGTGGCGAGCGTCCTCAATACAAGAAATAAATTGAAACAGAAGCGAATCGCAACGTATTTGTTTTGGAAAAATAACGCGTAGTTCAGGGAGGAAATACCAACGCAACATAAATTTACCACGTATTTTTTAAGGGAAAGGAGGTCACATCAGTTGGCGGCTTCAGAAATACAGCAACTAGTCGCGCGCGCGGCGAGTAGAAAGGTTTTATGGTTTTAAAAGGAATATAATAAGCTGCGTGGGTGTGTGAGGGTACGCAACGGCCAGCGCCGGGGCGCGTTCGGCGGTATACCAGATTGTGGGAACTGAAAATGTTAAAGGGATTTTGGCCATTGAAAATAGAAAATGAACTAAGTTTGCGCCTTTGTGGTTAAAAACCGCAAAGTGTAGACCGCTCAAAAACGGTTGAGAGAAACATCGTTGAGCATAGAAACGTTCAAAACTACAGCGCGTGGGTTGGCCTGGCGCGTGCGTGATCAAGTCAAAATTGGCCTATAGCAAGTGACGTCGAGGGGATGATATTTTGAATGTATTGGATGCGTCAGTCACACGATTTTCAAAAACACAGGTCACGTGTGTAAGTGGAAGAAGGGCAGAGTGGTAGCGAAGCCCATTTATAGAACAGCAGAAACGAACTTAGAACATTGCGAGATTTTTCATTCCGAGATTAGAATCAGAGAGTACATTGATTCCGAGAAAATTATTCCGACATTATTCGGAGAATTTCATTCCGAGATTAACATTACGAGATTATTATTTTGACGTTGCAGAACATTCTATTTTTTAACGTTACATTGAGATTCAGAGACGTTCGTTCGGGGAGCGAGACGGGAATCCGTTCCGGACATTTTGGAATTTTGTGTTGTTTGTTATAATGGCACTTTTTGAATAAATTGTTTCCGAGTTAACATTGAGGACTTACGACTTTTTCTGTCAACATTCAGTCAGTCCAAGTTGCCACGAGGTGGTAGCAGGTCGCTTATCCAACTCTTTGAAGTTATCGGAATTTTTCTCCGATTAGAAAGTCTTGAAACCGATCGGTACCGCGATGCGTAATGGTGTTCCGGGAAATGGCGACCGCAGCAATTCGGAGAATGGACCAGTGCTCCAGGAGGGAATGCTGACGTCATACGTTAGGACGACTACCCAGGGCGTTGATGACCAGCTGTGAGGCCGTCTGGGGCTCGGCTCCGTTTTCAACAACAACTGAGGCTGATCTGTTGTCATGTCCAGGTATTCCTTAATGGCAGGCTGCGACCACGTACAACGGTAAAGCGCAAAGCGAGAAGAAACAGTGCGTCAAAGATAATACTGAACGCCCACTGCTCAGAACTTTGGAACTCAGTGATAATTATTAAATTGGGCATAAATTGAAGATGAGCGATTCAAATCGTATTTGTACTTTGTAAATTCATTATGGTATTCGATTTAGAGATGGTGTTTAAATTAAGTAAAGGGCTTGTTTTGTCAATGAAGGTAGAAATCGGGTAAAAGGGGGAAATAACGTGTGATTTTTGGGGGTTGTTTTTTAATGTCCTCAAATATCATGTCATCTTGTGTAATTAAAATTAGTAAGTCAATTTGTTTCCATGCGTTTTCCTTCTTAAGGAACTATAGTATGTGTTTTCCTCATGTAAATAAAATCGAACCCATGTATGAAATTAGTAGAACGAGCTAGCCGAGGAAATTAAGATTTTTCGAAAGGTGAGTGTGAGCCACTACGCTATACATTAATATTGT
>NNCF01125967.1:1023500-1037619 GCA_002313205.1 Laupala kohalensis | reverse complement strand
ATATATTAAAGTGTATGTTACTGACGATGCTGCTATTCAGTCGAAAATGCTTTATAACATTAAAACTATGAGCAACAGAATAGCGACGTTTAATTTATCATTCTTTGATAATGTTACCAAGTCTCGAGAGAGTGTTAGGAAACAAAAACCACTTGAATCTGGGTCGCAGAATAGAGACCATTCGTGGACCCTTTGTCCTACTTCATCTTATATCCAGGACGTTCTTTCTTCTCGCATTCCGTTACCTTTCTGTTGCAAAGTTTCGATGAGGTGACCCACTTAACGTCCAGGAAAGAATTTATGTCGACATTTGGAAGATATCTTTTCGATTCAGGATGTTGTGGTGACAGAATTAAAATTTCCTAAGTTCTTTAATCAGTTGCCTTATGAAATTAAATCCTGCAATAACCTGAAACAATGTAGTAAAATGCTAAATTCTTGGCTATTAAGTACATCCGATTTTAGCTACTCAAGCAAGGTAATAAATTACATATATTAATATATTACGAATAATCATTTAAAATAAATTGTTCTATCATGTACACTAATTATAAATTAATTTGACTTGAATTGTCAACTCATTATTGCATCAGTGAATGTAAGCACGTTTATATCTGTATTCTATTTATACACATGAGTTATATAGAAGAAAGATTTTGTTTGTTTGTTTTTCTCTGACAACAAATTAATGTTATTCTTAGTTATTCTTAAACATTAATTAATTAAAATGTCTTGTAGTTACTTTTTATCGGTGTATTATTCAATAAATTATGGTTTTGTTAATAAGCCTAATAGATTGAAGTAAATTTCCATGCAGACGTCACAGATAGCGGCATGTTGACTGCAAAGAAATTTACTGTTGAAGCGGTCTCATTATTTTTTTGTTGCCTTACAATTATATTTTAATTGTGCAACTGATCTACTACTGGATATTGGTTAGTATTACTAGAAGTTTAAAGTGTATCTTCTTTTGTAAATGTGATGATGCAAATAAATAATTATAATTATATTATTTTTAAATATTTGAAATAATTATAAACGTTTGGAATTATAAATGGGGACATCGATTTAAAACACGCCTTACCAGCTCTTTAAACAATTTATAGACTTCATTTGGATTAAATACATTTCTCTCATGAAAGGAAAACATTCTCTGATGTATTGACTCGCAAAGTTTGGAGCATTTCAAGATCGACTGTAAAACTATAGTGTCAAGATTATGTTTATTTGTTTCCCATTTTTGGAGTACATTCATTTCCTTGCGATATGGTTGTTTCTTCATTTGAGAACATGAAGTATCTCATGAAGTCATAACAAATGCCGAAATGTTCCTTTCTTTTAGATCGAGTTGAATTTCTTTCGTTATACGATTGCAGCAGAATTCTAGCACTTTACACGGTTTGGTCAATAAGTCCTTTAAGACTCTCAGTTAAGCTATGGGTCAACGTTATGCCAATGTCGAGTTTTTTTGCCCTCCTTACAGATGTCCTCCTCCGACAGCCGTCGCTCTTTCGACTTTTCCAATATTTCGGAAATATTTCTCCTCTTTTATTCTTCATGTGCCATTCCATCATCAATCTTGGCATGTACTCTATTCATTGCAATCTGTACGTTTGGGGGCCCTAAACTATTGTCTCTTACGGGACCATAAATGATCTTAATTCGTGCACTATACTTCTTTTCAACAGAAATAAAGGTATATTCTCTTTTCTAAATATATAATTGCTTATCAATAAAGTATATTAAATATTTATTTTTCAAATACAACGCTGCAAGATTTGTAGACGAAAATTATTTATGTATTAAGTATTCAAAAATAATTATTAAAATCGTTAATGTTTGAAATATATTTTTGAACCCGCAAGTCCTTGGACCCGTGCGTAAAGTGCACTCCTCCATTCATTATTTTTCCTTTTTCCTTTTTCTCGCGTAAACGTTTTTCTCAATTTTTTATTCTCGGTCGTTCAGCAGACCAATTGGTTTTTTTTGCAACATTCGCATTCTTTCCTCCACTTCCCATCTTTCTTTCACTACTTCGTTTACCATCCGCTTTCCCTCCCTTCGCGAAGAATAAATCCAGACGATGTCGCCAGTTATTTTGGAGCTGTGACGACCGTAGCACCGGTCTTTTAGGAGCTGTTTCTCTCTTTATTATCCTCGACCGAAGACGGAGTGACGGAGAGGACACTGTTTCGACGATATAAAAAAAAACTCGTGCAAGTGCGGCGTCGGCAAATGAGTGAGTGAGCGAGCGAGCGAGCGAGTATCCGGCCCGAAGCACCGCGGGTGATGCGCGCGCGCGGCGAGGGATGGCAGAACCCCTCATTCTACTGAAACGGGTGGTTTCACGGCGGCAAGGCATCGGGTGTCTTCAGAAGACGGAAGGTAGGGGGGTGTGGTTGGAGAGGATGTTTGCTAGAAGCGGCGAAGACTCTAAACACACATAAAGGATGACATCCACACCCAAATGGACAGTGCGCCGGCCACTGAGTTCGCAAGAGAAAGGTCGGGGTTACTGAGGTCACTATCATTGGGCGCTGTTTATTATCCTCTCGTCAATCTTTCGCTGATGGGATGTTGACTTTCATTTTTATTCGTACATTAATAATTTTGAAGGCACACCCCACTAAATGAAATCATGGATTTTTTTTACTGACTGTACTATTGACTGCATTTTATGAAAAGGCATTATGTGCATTGAATTGATCTAAGCTTTTCAGTACTATCAAACCATACAGTTTTAAACTAATAAATTATCATTTTGAATTGATTACAATTGCTTACCATTTAATACTTATAATGAACATGAACATTGCGGTAGTTAAAGAAACCAATTCAAGACATGGTGGTATTCAAATTGCGTCTGATAACTTACGAAATCTGACAAGGACATAATGAGAATTAGTTTTTACATTCTCGTCTTCTATCTAAACAATATTAGTTCTCTTTTTTAAAGGTTAGTAATAAAAATATTGAAAATGATATTAGAATTCATAAAATATTTTAAAAGTCTAAAGGTAGTTTAATATCAGTAACATGAACTCACCTGACAGGCTAGGAATGATCGCTTGATTATTTTATTGTAAATTATATTTTCCACAAACCGATTGAAGGATATAGATTTAGTAGTAATTTTTAGAACTAACTATACATCTTTACAAATTGTTTCAGGGTAAATAATGTTTAATTGAATGAGTATTAAGTGTTTGACAGGATTTTCTACTGTATTCATCAATAACGAAATACTATTATATCCAGATATGTAAATTTGTACTTTCTGGGGATTGAGCAGTATTATTGTGAACTACAATAGAATCAGAAAAGATCAAGAACTGTATTTATGATACAAGAAATTTATTCCATTAAAACGTCACTCTTCTCAATAAACCATACAAAAAAAGAGAGAACAAACTATGTGTATAGAATACGTTTAAAAGTTTCTTTAGGCGCCGTTCTATGTGGCACGTATTATTATTTATCGATGAGATGTCTAGTCTCTAGTGATCATTATATATTTAACCAAATCTTGAAATAAATGTAAACACATGAAATTGGTATAAATTCTATCGTAAATTTGTTTTTCTCAATTGTGAGTTTTGCAGGCAAGCATACGTTTCTTACCGAAAGTGTTTCATGTATTTGAAGATATTAACTTAAGAGAACACGTTAATAGATGGGGTGCTTACTTAGCATATGGGATGAATTAACTAATCTCAAAAATTATGATATTATAGGAGAATTTATTTCTAATTTAATGGAGACCATGTAAAGTTATCAACTACAATAATAATTTTTCCAAATTTTACTTCGGTTTTATAGTTAATATAAACGGAGGAAAAATTATTTCCAGCTATTTTTAGATAAAATCATTTTAAATTTTTTACATATATAAAGTATAATTTATACGCGTATTCAAAAGAAATAAACTAGCAAAGTAATATTTTGAAATTGAAATTCTTTGTGGGAAATGTGGCGCGAAAGCAATACAATGTACTTCGCTGTACAACGGGTTGCGTCTGGTCTCTCACCAGGGGCTACGAAGACAAGTACCATCTCGCCACTTTTGTGCACATCCAGTCAAGATTCCTCAAGGAACAAACTTCTATTTACCATTTATCACACAAATACTACTGTTATTTTAAAAAAAAATATATCTGTGCAGACAATTCTTCTGCAATTAACTGCACATGGATGATGAGGTTCGAAGAACCAAAATGTTTAGATAATTGGAGAAAATGAGGATGGTTGAACACTGATTGCCAACAAACAATTTAATGACGTGTAATATGATAGTTGCAAAAATAATGATGATACAAAGCTGAAATTCCGGTGATACACTATGATGAGATGATCCGTTCCTTAAAATTCAGCTTGGATGACGTGGGGTCAATGTTGAGTTGGTGCCCAGATGAGGTTGAATTGAAGACTACTCAGCACGTGGCGTTTCAACGGCGAGTCGCTGCTCTCACGAGATGATATTCAAGGTGAGAATAGTTCCTCCAGCTGTCTCCTGGTACAAGACTGAAGGGGAAGTGGTCGCTTCGCTTGTGTTGTCGACTCCTCAGACGAGGTTTTGAGAGAGAGTGTCCTCTCATGTCACTGCCCGCCGTTTTAGCAGGCACGCGCTGCTTTTGGTTCAATCGTGCGATCGATAGCGTGACGTCACAGGTTAATCGTGTATCGATTGCTCATCCAGATCGATGGCGTGAATATTACGTAATGTTACGCAGGTTTTTGTAAATTGTTCCGGCAAAGTAGTGCAGCCTCGCGGTTTCCAGAATAATTAATAAATGAGTTTGTAATTAATTAAGCCAGTCATACTACGAGTATGTGCAAACATTTCATCTATTTTTTTTAACTCAAAGGCGTAAATTTTAAATGGACCTATAAGGTTTGAAGAAATTGTTCACCGAAGCTAAACAATTAAGATATGTCACTCATTGTGCACAAATAGTATAGAATCCATAGATGATTCACTTCACTAATGACATATCATTGAAAAAATATCTGAATAATACATTTTGTGTTTCATACCCATGAAAAATTTATGTATTTTACGTATTATAAATATGAGAGTAAAATAACAGATTTAGTATTCTAATGACTCTTTGACAACAAATTATAGACGAATATCTTCTTACCGTATCCTTAAATATCTTCCACTTTTTAATGAAGGACTTTAGTAAACTGTTCAACACAGTTGTGAAAATGGATGTTTCGTTCGGTTTAAATTTTTAACGAAATTAATGTTTAAATAATTCAGAATCCTTTAATTATAGTATGAAGTTCTCTTTTCATATTTTAATTTAATCATTAGAAAGACCTTATTTTTCGTTTGTAGATTCACATTATTATGTTTTATGTCATCAACACTAAACACGAATTTCGTTTTAAACCCGTAGAAATGAAGTCGCCTTAATTTTTTGAAGTAACGAATATGATCAATTCAAATTTTTACATTTGTTTTAACCAACTGACTTTTTGGTGAGTTATCAAAATATTTTTGATAAAATTGACACGCAAAAGATACCGAACATAATGGGACTTGAATCTTATTTCTAGTTACCTGGAGAGATCTAGTATGTATTATCATGCGTTTATAATTCTTGTCCTACACAAAAGGTTTTCTCATTGTCTTGTTCTTTTGTATATAGGCATAAATAAATATTTAAGATGGTACATAGAGTGTTTTATAAAGCTTTATATAATGTAAAATGTATATTCTTTTCTTTTAAATGAAAGATTTCTGAAAAAAAATGAGAAATTAGTTTTTGTGTCAAATGATCTCTTCAATTTCGATAAAAAAAATTACAGAGAGAATGGACGATATTCACAATACAAACTCGCCAAAATACTGAAGCAGTTACAATGTGATTTTCATCTGAGAGAAGCTTCGTCGTCGAGATTTATTTTATAAAAACGTCTGAAACTTAAAAGAACATTAATCTAATGTGTCTTTTCCCGAACGTTTTAGAGCTATTGAAAGTAACTTACCAAAAAAAAATTAATGTTGTCTTTGACATTGAATTGTATCGAATCATTGCCACATGAATGATAATGACATTTTTTCGTTATTTATACAAGGCTGACTTTATGATTCACTGAATCGTGTTGACAGTCGGAGGATATGCCACCATCCAATCAAATGGAGCAACCCCTTCCTCCCATCACTGTCTCAGATTGTCCTTTGTTACACAACGCGGAAGCGAAATGGTACCCCGGGATATGGCACCCAAATGTCGTCATCCCCTGTCAAATGACATTGTCCCTTCGTGTAGAGAAATTTAGTGATCAAATATGATTAATAATAACGTTTTTAACTTTCCTTGCGTTGGGTATTTTTTCCCATATTTAAAAAATGATGATATTCGGTTTTTTATTTTTATTTTTTTGTGAATTTAAACCAAAATTATCTGATCATACAAGTCGCTTAAATGATGAAACACTCATATCTAACCATTGTGTAGTGGTTTTTAATGTCGAAAAGACCAAAAAATGGACAGTTTTGTCGAGATTACTGAGGCGCCGGGCTGATTTTCTGGTCACCAACTCTATACGCGTAAATGCTGCCAAAGTTTCAAGTCTCCACGTGTGGTGAGCCAACTTGAAAATTGCCAAAACCGACCGAAAAAGTGTAGAAACTACTTAAAAATGTATTTAATTGTATTTAATTTCTGAATGTATTGTTGTCCGACAGTCTCCAATCATCGTCCATATATTTCTTAAGATACCATGCCCGTTCTCGTGCGTAACAGTCACAATGCCACGCAATTTGATGCGGAGTTACACGACCTTTACCACAACGACAAATGTCATCACACTCTATACTACTTTGTTATTCTTTGATGGACTCGTTGTATGCCGTTGGTCATCCCTGCCTTGGAGTAATGGCCGACGGACGGGCGCCTGGGCGCGGGGTTGGGGGGTGGGGGGGAACGGTGTGCCGCGGGCGGTGACCCTGCACTTCATAGCATTTCATGTTATTGGCCTCCGTAGATGCACTCATAAAAGACCTAGAATAGCCATGGACGAGTAAAATGTGCATTGTTCGCAGAGGGTTATGCCTCACGATGGATAATGATGCGATTTAGTATTGAATAAACGAGTTTCATATTCCAGTGACACAAAGCTGTTCAATAAATGTTTGAGATGACTTTGAAGCAGGGATTTTCATATGGTATTAAACTTCGAGACGACAAGAATTTTATTATTCTAAGATATTTTGATATGAAGTAAAACGAGAACATGATTACTGTCGTTTACTTTTTGCTGGATATTTGAAATATTGAGAGACATGTAAAACTGTATTTTTATTTATACTAATTTTCTAAAAATGTATGCAAATTAAAATTGAGTATTAGATCTTCACTAAACTATAAAGTATATAAGTATTTTTTTAACGTTTACGTACGTTTTGTTTTGTCCTCCTGCCACTTTTATATAAAGGTAACGCAACCTAATTTGGTACGTTCATAATAAATTTAAATATTGTTTACGTAATGAACTGTAATTGTAATTTCAAATATGTATTTTTCACTTAAATAGCATCTCAAAATACAAAATAACAAAGTGGAAGCAAGCTAGATATATTCTGTTTCATGAATTATATCTAGAGGAAGTGTTTTGTCTAATCAATACATTTTTACGTATTCAGTTTCTATTTTGAAAGCAACCCCAGTAAACATTAGCCTTGTGTGAGCNAAAAAAAAAAAAAAAAAAAAGGAAATGCAAATTCTCGTATTTGCCTGACAGAGCTCTCTGTCGGATGGCAGGGGAACCTCTGTAGGGGATTCCCTGGACTCGTCGCCATGGGTGAAGAATGGACTGTGTCCAGCGCTATGAATAATGCATGCCGCCATTTTGTGCCATCGTCTGTATGCCGCGCTGCATACAGACGATGGCACAAAATGGCGGCATGCATTTGCTTCCGAGAACCTTAAGTGGAACGGCTCCAAGGAATCAATATTGAGACTGGACGGACAGAAGGAAGGAAGGACTTCGATCGATCATAGCATAGAGATTTGTTTACGTTCACATTAAATTTGGGTTAAATCGAAAACGTCCCAAACTACGCTGAAAACAGGAATCGCCTTTTCATTACTTGTTTTCCTCTGTTCAATGCAATAGCCATTTACTTTATTCAGAGTTCTGTTAGTGAGCAACAACAATAATTATGTAATTCAGCGCTACTGAGAGACGTTGGATGACTTTAAACAAATCATAACTTGGGAAGAAATTGACTGAATGAAACTTATCTTTCTGCTGCAGCTCTTCCGGAACATTCAACCTTTTTTAGACATAACTGTTTGTCATATAATGAGTAGTAAAAAATCCTCTCCACTTATAACTTTTTCACCTGACTTCCGTTCGGGAAATACCACAGTGTAATTTGTATTTAGCTGAGTTAAATAAAATTTTAGTTACTGTTCGAAAAAGTTTCGAGAGCTCAATGGAGCTCCCACAGAAAATTTTTCTAGAATCAAAGACTTTTTCTACGAGTGAAACTTTTCCCTTTGTATATTTTATGTCTGTTGCAATTTTCTAAAAAGAAGATTTTTTTAAAACAGTTCAACCTTCGTCGATAAATCTGTATAATTAATCTTTCATTTAATGTNTCTAATTACGGAATTATTCAAATCTCACACACATATATATATATATATATATATATATATATATATATATATATATATATAAGGGAATGTTAGGTAAAATGTTAAGTTAATACCCATTAAAAACTCACATTTACATCATTCATTAATTATATGTGGAAAAGAAATTTCGTGGGATGAAGAAAAAACTCAATTAAACCATTTTCAATTACGATACATCAAATTAATACTTTAACTGGTGCATATATTAAACAATACAATTCAAAATATTTCGTTACGCTCAATTGATTTTTTAAGCATACTTTATATCAAAAACATTAAAAAATTTCCCCATTTAAATTACGTATGTGTTAATTTGTTGATGGAACATTGAAAGGGGAAAGCGGATTTGCTTGGATGTCATTTCTNTGAATAATTTTTTTTTTTTTTGGATACCTTCTTTTAGAAAATATGTGCTGCATATTTATACCTCAATCCCCGACCGTGGTATTTGCATATAAAATACATTTTTACTCGGTCTCTATCTCGCGTAAATTATTTCAAGGGCAAAAAGAATCGTGTTTGAATGAATCTCCTCGCAACTGAAACTACACTGAGAGAAATTCATTGGTACATCTTCATAAGGTTAGAGATGAAGTTAGGACAAATTTGCAATCAGATGTATATTTACCTTTCCTTCTAAATTGCTTTAAACAGAGTATTATGAGAAAACGCATTATTTACCTTCGTAAATAATATGTCCAAATATCATACAATTTAAATTTCAAATTTACTTTTCTGTACCAACAGATTTATGTATTGTGACTAAAAATTCTTATCTGTGAGTTAACGGAAATGTAAGAATATTAAAACGATGGCCCTAATTGTATCCTCCTAATAAACTTCAATTGTTCACTATAAAGTCCAATACCACCACTAAACGATACATGAAAACACAATTTCTAACCTTGCCTAAACCCGGAAGACCTGAGACACGTCCCCATACAGTTATAGGAGTCGTGCAACAATACACAGTGGACGGCGAAAGAATGTTGTAGTAGTTATGACTCCTGCGATCAAAGCGGGAGGGTGTGGTTCCATTCCCGTCTCCTTCACGCCATTTTCACCTCCCCGAAAGTTATCCACATTCTGGAATTCGTTGCAGATTTCAATCTTTGCCAGCGGAGAGAGTTCAATTTCAGTTTAGAATTTTTCTCCGAATGGTAGTGCGTTAGTTCCAGATTTTATTATATACTGTAGTAAATTTACTCGTTAAATAGAATATCTTCCTGATGTAACGTTAAGTGAAGTGATATTTTTGTAGTGGCCCTGGTCCCAGTTCCCTCCGTGAAATCTGGGTATTTTCTATCAACATTTCGTTTCGTCCCACTAATTCCTTTTTATTTTGCCCACCCCTGGGTCGAGATGCGATGTACAACTGGCGACCGCTTAGGGCGTTGGAGTCGCGTCTCTCAAGGTCTCGTGTAAGACGTCTGCGGAAGTGGTCTTCTCGACTGGCCGTCGCTCCCCGTCTATTTTAGCTCTTCCACCCCTTCACCCCACCCTGTCCCTTACCGTTCACCCTCGTTCCACGGAGCTCAAACGACAGACAAATATTCAACGAAACTTCATTACAATTCAAATTGACTACAGATGTGTTCGAAACTTTTCATCAGCATACGAGACTCGTGACGGGGAAAAATTATTCCAAAATTTTGATAGGGTTTAGGCTTCTGAGGAATGACAAAATGTTTTGCATGTAGTCATATGTTCACGTTGTGACCGAGCTCCGTATTATTCAAATGATTTCGTGAGGATTTCCTTCGAAATATGAATAACGAAGGAGTTATGAGAAATACCGCAATCCAGTTACCCTATTTTTTTCAAGCATTAAAGTAAATTAATATCTTTTTAATTTTCAATTGTAAAATATTGTCCTACCATAAATTTTGTAGTACCATAAATGTATAAGATAGATATTGTGGTAAAATGTTTAGTTGGAATATTTTATACTGTTCTATCAAACATAGTACATCCGAATTACAGGTTACTCGAGGGGATTATGAAGGTTATAGTGATTGTGGAATATTTTAAAGCACCAGTTACTCGTTTTAACACACAACTTCCGAGTACCTACTCTTGGAGAAGTGTTTGCAACGTCAACAGTCAGGTGGAAGTTGCGTACGGACTTGGGAGTCGAGGTGGGTGGTGCAGTGGACAGCACACCTGCGGCCGGAGCAGGATTTCCCGGGTTCGAGTCCGCGTCCGTCGTAATTTTCACCTGAGGGCTGTTGACGTTGCACCAGTAAGTCGAGTTCTATATCAATATAAAGGACTCAAAAATTCCTTACTTGTGTGGTATAAAAATTGTAATGGATTTCACAGCAATTTTCCTTTCCATTGATTGTAAAGAAAAGAGATTAACTCACGTCTTCACAAAGCTCTCTGGTCTCAAGAATCGAGAAACGGGGCCAGATAGATCATTATTCTCTCTCCGTCCACGCTCTAAAATCTTTAAAACCTTTCTTCGTCCAATAACCGTTAAAGGGAGACAGGGACTTGGAAGAGAGCTGCAGATCGACTTGCAGAGCTCGAGTGGCGATCAGCGCTCCTAGCCGCAGGGCTTCGCAACAGGAGTGCTTGGCAAACCTTAGGAAGGACTCTGCTGAAAACTTAACGGAGGATTTCCGAAGCGGCCACCGGAGGCGTGCAGTGTGACGCGGTCGACACAATTGAATTGCATTGGTGCGAAATAATACAGTGAGTGCCTCCTAGCGACAAAGAAGCGAGTTACAAGAATATTACGACAAACAAAGACGACACCGAGGTGGAACTTATTGTTTTGAGGATTTTCTGACATGTGACTTATGAAATATATACGCAACAATATCACGTATAAAATAAATCCATCGACTCGTCATTCTGAAAATTACAAACATAATCGCTACACATTTATTTTATAAGAAGTTGATAGTTATTTTATCTCAGTTCAATTACATTCATAGGAAGAAGTGTAAATCGTGAAAAATAAAATTTTTATTCTCGTAATTCCTCCCTTGGATTCCATTTCTTCTACAGTCAGTCAATAGTGTCATTGAAGTTGACGGTGGGTGTTTTAAATATGTTGTAATTTTCATGTACCATAAAATTCATGATAGAGATTCTTAAAATATACAAATTTCACATTTACAGATTACTGAAATCAGATTAGAAGATTCTCTTGTCTCTGGCCTTCATCATACAACATATCAAACAATATCATACATTACCCCTATTTCATAGAATATGGCATTACCATAGAAAAGTTAATTTTATGACGATTTGATGGCAATAAATGATCCGAAAGTCAACTGAGCTAAGGCACTGAAAATGAATACACAGATCGAATTTTGTAGAGCAGTTTTTCGAGACACGAGTTAAATCATGCTAAGATTTTGACAAAACGTCCCATACAGAAAATTTGCTAACATCACTTGCTTCATCAATTTCCGAAATCGTGAATATCTATTTCTGTCGACGTAGCTCATAATTCCTTGTAGAAATTGAAAACGGTGTAACATTATTTCACGTCTCGTACCTTTACCCACGTTCTTCTGCTTATCAGAAATTCTGAACACATATTTTCCTCGTTTGTGTACCTTTCATTTAGTTCATTCCACTCGATCGACTCTGGAAGAATTTCAAGTCTTCGATTAGTGACCACAACAAAACCTTCGTTGTTAGTTAGCAAACAACCAGTTTATGTTTATTTTTTAACGTGGTTCAATAAAAATCAGTTACGTTAACAATCCATCATTACATTCTCCAAATACACATTACTCCCTTGTAAGTCATGGGCTTCTTACTATGTTAGTGTGTTTTCGTCACTGATCTCTTTAAGTAAAATTCTTCCATACGAGGGACAGATGTTTACTTATTTCAAGTAACAATACACTTTTGGCTCATTTTTTTGTAGTTTTTGACAGAACATTATATCTGCAGTTAAAGGTTCAATGAAGTAAGTAACATTTTATTCAATATCCCAGTTCGTCACAATCGGGGCGTCATAGGAAAATAACGCCCCTAAATACAGATTCACGTATTCACTTCTGTACTATTCACCTATAGATGCGCCACTGCATACAGTTTCGGCTGTTCACTTATGATACTTAATGGAAATCAATTCAGCCTCGTTTTAGCTCATTGTCAGCAAAATGCTAATGTACGTTTCAGGTGTTGGTTCCTTTGTTCTTTACGTCTTCTTACTGATAATCACTGACGTTACCGTCTGTGCAGAGTGAGTTCATGAAGAGTGTGGTCGATACGTGCACAGGTTATCGCCATTTTCCCATCATGTTGTAGCGATTGCTTAATTTATTTTAAAAAATCGCTTCCGGTACATAAAATAATCATTGAAATGATACCTCATTTTTTACATACGGTTTAGAAAGACAGGAAGAAAGTTATATTTGACGAACGGACACTGAGTTGAAGCGTTGTGTTCACAATACAAAGTGTGTGGAGTCCAAATAAATTCGTACATTGTATTTGAGGTATTGTATCTGTTACAGCTATTAGGATAAAGTACATCCCAAAATGTTAGTTTGAACCATTCACTGTCCAGTGGCGATGATCTTTTATACCCTTACGGGATAAAATTTGAATTTATTTGACCTTAAATTATAATGGGTTTATATGGAAAAACATCACGGTTTTATGCAACAACAACAGCCAGGTGAAAATTGCGACGGACGGGGACCGCTTTACTGGGTTTACCAGCAACTTGACCCATGTGGAGGTGTTAGTTATAGTAGTTAACAATAGTTAGATTTAGTGATATTACAAGTAGCAGGAAGTGAATAGAAGAAGGATGGTTCTCTCTTCAGTGGTCACAGCTATATGAACAGGGGTATTAATGTGAAAAACTACAAAAAAAATTGTTGTCATACCGAAAATTGAATCCGGAGTGACTTGGTGGTGAGCAAGGATGCTTACCCCTTATCCACCGGAGAAGCTGATATATAATTGTTGACAATTTGACTTCACTCATCACTATGATACCACAATAACAATAGGTGTGATAAATGAACGAATTTAGTAAAATTATATTTATATTTACAAAAAGTTACCTTTTCAAAGTGGAATGGAACATAGGGCGATTTTTGCAGCGAAGGCTTAATTTTCTCCGTACGCTTCAGAAAAGAACGTCCCGTGTAAGCGATGTCTTGAAGCTGACGCAGAGCGAAGTGCTACCATGTGCGTCAGAGAGGCGCGACCCACAGGCGCCGCGGTGCGCAGATCGACGCCGGCGGCCGACGACACGCTCCCAGACGGCGGCGCAGGGGTCTGCACAGATGGCGACGACGCTTCCGGAAGCAGAGGCTGTGACAAAGCACAGACATTTCCTGCTCTTCCTTTATTCATTTTCTTCCTCTCAAGGCAATCGAAATCCTTTTATCTATTACTGCATTGGCTTCACACTCAATCAACTGGAATCACAAACCCATTCTAATGAATCTAGATCAAAATATTTTATGATGTTGATCTTG
>NNCF01125967.1:974886-1013030 GCA_002313205.1 Laupala kohalensis | reverse complement strand
GCTTTGGATAAGTCAAGAAAAACACCCTGAGGATTTTCTCCACTGTCTAGAGATGTGGTAACATCGTTTAAGAAGGAAAATATGGCGCTTGTAGTGGAAAAGGATTTCCTAAAACCGTGTTGATCGTCAGAGAGTATGTAATTTTTTGATAAAAAATCTAGAAGACGCTTTTAGAACAATTTTTCTAGGATTTTTGAGAAAGTGGGTAGTAGAGATATTGGTCGGTAATTTCCAATATTAAGTTTGTTTCCTTTCTTGTGTAAAGGTTTCACTTTAGCTCTCTTAAATATTTTAGGAAACACCCCTTCCGATAAAGAACTATTAAAAATATTTATGAGTGGATTTAATATATCATGGGACGAAAATTTAACAATAAACTCAGGTATATTATCTACGCCTGTTGAAAATTTGCTTTTTAAGTAGCTGATGATTCTTATGACTTCACGGGCGTTAGTTTCGGAAGTGAACATATTATTGGGTACGTGAGTGGATATAATTGGTGGACATTGATTTGGATATATTGAGTTCGTTATTTTACCAACTTCTGAGAAATAAGAATTAAACAAACTTGCGATGTCCTGAGGATTTGATACGATTTTGCCATCGTTTAGTAAAACCAAATGGAAACCAAAATATTTAAACATATACATGTACATGAACTACTAGGTGAAATTCAAACTCTTTCACAAGATTAAACGTTCTAGAAATGAATTCCTTTAAGTCATAGAAAGTCAATTAAAACGAGTCGTCCTTCTTCTTCCGACGCAGTTTTGAAAGCACCGAGAAAAATCAATTGTAAATTTAATTGTCCTTGAGTAAACATTTTCACCAGAACATATCTGCCCTTCTTTTCAAGTCTCTTGCAAATGGTTAAAAACGTTGGGAAATTACATGTTTAAAAATGTTTAACTACTTTTTATGTTGATTATATATTCAGTATTTTATCGTCACGACGTTTCCGCCTCAGTTCAGGAAAATATTAAGATTTTAAATATAATGGAAGACGTAAGCAATGCACTTAATTTGTACTAAATTTAACTATCTAAAAATAAGCTTTTAAAATCATTTAAAATGACACTTTTCAATTTATTCTTCGTGAATTTATTAATATTCTTCAAATTTTACACAGAATTCATAACTTGTTATTATTGCTTCTGTTGGTTTTGGTGATGCTGAAAATGATTTATTCAAGGAAAACTAAATTTGCAGGTAATTTTTCTCAGTTTGTCAAAATTAAGTCGGAAGCACAAGGGTGACGAAGTTTTACATTTTTCATTGAAGTATCGGTAGATGTGTAATATCAAAAATTAGAGTTAAAGTTTTGTGAGGCAAATCGTTTTACTTCGTGAACTAAAAAGATGGGTGTGACCCGTTATTGAAATTTGTAAAATCTGAATTCAGTTTGTCACTTGTGCTGTTGAGAGAGCAATAAATGTTTTTGTGTATTTCTGGAACAGGTCTAACGATTTCAATGAAATGTGGACACGAGCTCTGCAGTCAGTACGATGGATTTCGGAGAGTAAGTTTGCAAAGCGTGATGCATGGAGAGTTTCCAGGGAAGAGCATCACCATGGGACGTGATCCCATGATTTGTGATCACTTGAGGTCGCAGCGGGAGTTAATTTATGGCAGGGCCGAGGTGCGTGTGAATGATGAACATTCGGGCTGAAAGTGAAGTTTCTTTCGGTGTTTATGGTGACAATGGTGCTGGAGTTGGTGTTGTTTGGAGAGATAACTGGTTCGTGAACCATGACGACGTGAAACCGACAGCGGCGACGAAGATATAGCTGTGAAAGCGGAGTCTGATTCTCGAGTTTCTCATAAGGGGTGTACATGGGCGTTTACTACTACTTCAGAGGGATAACCATACGCAGTGACGGATCTAGACCGCAATCAAGATCGAGGGCTAACCCGGTACAATTTTTTTTAAAATATGGTTTTACAAAACAAATTTCATAAATATTACCTTAAATGAAATGCATCCAATAATTAATTAACAATTTGACATTATTAATAACAACAACAATTATAACTAATAACTATTATTAATCTGCTAACATTTTTACAAAGTATGCCATTTATCAACTTCAATTTTATCTGGCAAGAGTTCAGGTCCAATTGGGGGGAGGGTGCTATAGTCCCCTTAGCCCAATTCGAGGGTCGTCTCACGAAAAAATTTAAATTTGCTTTCAATTTATACTTCGTAAAGTTAGTAGAATACGAAGACACAAAAATTTTGAAACTTTAACTAGAAACAAAAAGTTAATGGTGTCGATTGAAATGTTACCACAAAGAAAACTTACGAATGGTTAAATTAAAAGATTTGTCGCAAAATTTTGCTACCTTCAACTGGCGTCGGTTCTAAAACCCAATTTTTTTTGCTGAATTTTAAAAATTAGAAAAAATTATGTTAATTAAAAGAATCTACATTTTAAAAAAATATATAAGATATGAAACGTTGCAATTGAATATTAAGTGCTGGGATCCGCTAGTAAATTATAAATACATTACTGACTTAGCATTCTATTGACATGAGAATGGCAAGTGGGTTTCAACACATTATGATATTTATTATGTCACATGGAAATTTAACTGAAGGCTAGGTTCCCTCAAAATGAGCACCGGGTCTATCCCAGGGTTACAACGTCCGGAGCAAAATGGCGGTTACATTTCCTCCTCCTCATGCCGAGGCCAAGAAATTGCCAGGCTCCACCCTCCGTAGATACACCGTAGGTCTGTAGTGTGACAATTTGACTTATTACCACGTACTTATATAGCTCCCCATAAGGTCAGCGATGTGTCTTATAATTGCTTTGATTCAGTTTGTTGGCTATGACGTGGAGATACGTTACGAAGAGAAATCTAGGACTAGTGTATTATGAAATATAAGCCTCAACTAGTATAGAACAAAAGAAAATGATACAAAGACTGCGCCTACAAATTCTCAGTTCATAATTAAAAAAGGATCATTTTGGTTCATAAAAAACGTTTCCTGCAGACTTTTGAATAATCCACAGATGAAACATGAGATTTGATGTGGAGAATCCGTAGAAAGTAGTGGAACTGTCACCTTTACCGTACGAAGGGAATATTCAACATCTATGACAGCGGAAACCAAAAGGTTTGGAGAAATGCAAACACACAATTGAACAAACAGAACAGAACAGAACGGACAAACAGAAAACATGCCGCGGAGAAAGCTGTTGTCGCGATGAACTGACGTGAGGCTACGTGTTTGGAAATGAGTCCAAAATATTGACTTGATGTTTAAGACGAAAAATCTGTGTACTGTTCGACAAAAATTTGGGTGGTAGGTTGGAAATGGAACTCGAAGCACGCACAATCTACTTGATTCAAAATTCTGAGATACTTTTCTATCGAACTTGGAGAGGTATCGTGAGAGAACGTTATCTATTCATATCTTTGAATTTATTCCTAGCGCAGCGCGTTCCTTAATAATTATATGTTTACTCATTTCTTTTCAATATAAAATACATACCATATATGAAGTAATAGCAAAAAATTATTGTTAGTGTTGAAGAAATTTTCCGTTGTTTTGAACGTCACTTTTATGCATATGGCAGTGGACATCGCAATAACATATTCCGAGGTGTGACTTGAACCACAAAGTCGTTTCGGTCAGTCGCCATAGTTTTACTCGCTTTGAGTACATCAAACGAGTTTGTAAATATAGGTATTACTATAATATTAATTGATAAATAAAATGTAAATGTTTTTTCTCAATTCTAACTCGTACCTGAATACAGTAGAACCCCACTGGAGCGGTCTAGTCAGGACCGGGGCCGTGACCGGTTACTCGTTTGGCTAAGGTTCCCGGGAAAGATCAATTTTTGTTCAAAAAGAGCCTGAAATTACATCAGGATATTACGAATCAACAAGCTTAAGAGACGTTGTTCAAGTTCATTTTGTTGCACTGTATTTTCATGCGTACACAGACAAACACGAAAAAACTGATTCGTGGAAAATAGATGTGTGTAGTACATATTGATTCATAAAATCTTAGATTCGCGAATCCAATAATCAATGTTGGAGTCACTACGTGCTAGCAATTATACGCTAAAAAATGAGAAGAAAATACTGTTCTGTGGGATAGACCGGTTGATCCGAGGACCAGTGAAGAGAGGTTCTGCTGTAGAATAGAATGCAGCTTTGAGAAGAGAAACGCGTGACACAAGCGCAGCGTCGACTGTTGTCATGTGAATGATGTCATTCTCTGCTGCGGTGTTGGCTCTGAGTGGTGGCGACGCGGGAGGACGGACGACAGCGAAGCGGCTAACAAGACGTCTGGGTCGTCGCGACACACTGACGGAGGGGCGTTGTAGATAGAGGGAGAGGCAGCTGAACAACGTTGGATATTACGAGGAAGCACGTTTACTCCGCAAACAGTGGTTGAATTAAGCGGAGTGGGTAGATGATGCAGGGTTACGGAATGGTATATTGAGATGTAGGATTGGAGTGGAAGTAAAGAAACTTAACATTGAAGTAAAACTAGATAAGAAGCTGAATAGTTCTTTTATTATAACATTAAAAATTATCATATAAGAAAATTTGAAAATTTGGAATGGTATCTTTGCGACTATCCGAACTTAGGAATATATATAATACAACTCTCACGTGCTAGAAAAAATATCCACAGATTTGAAATTTGTATATTTTTTTTGTATTCATATATATTCTCATATCACGGAAAATGACTTTATGTTAGCTTGTTTCACCCTTATCAACGCTCGTTTCAATGCGTTCCGCTGGATGCAACACGCCGTACGTCACAGTACGACGGGTTTCGTCACCGTCCGAATACGGAACTGAACTGAACCGTCCAGGCGAGGCTAGATCTTCCGCAAGTATATTATTTGTGCTTGTTTCTCGCAAAATGCTTAACTCCTCGAAACACCAAGTGTGATTAGACAGTACGTAGGATAAGCCTTATTCTTAATTTCGCAGCAATACAATACAGAAGTTATGGGGTGGTCAAGGAAATGCGCCACCGAGTTTTAAATTGTCGAGCGAGGTACGTGTCAAACAGACATCATCCGGAAATTAACTGGTATGGTACATAGAGAACATATATTACACATATGATTGGAAGGAACTATGAAGGAATAATTACTTTGGTTGTGAATTATTGACTAAAATAAAAAAAAGAATGAAAATGAAGTGAAATCAATATTCATTAAATTCTGGACGAACATACTGCCAACTGTATTTTTCAAATTCCTCCTCCTATGTTCATGCTGTTCGCATCGTTTACAAAGCGGTTTTTGTTTTACAAAATACGATGGAAATTTTCAATAGATATCAATGGAGTTTCATGAAAAATTATTCACAGAAAATATTCATATCGTGACGCTATCGAAGACGCTGCAATGAAGCTGATAAATTATAATATTAAACAAGTTAGTTAACTTATATAACAATTCCAGTCTTTGTTTGACATGGATTTACCACAATGAAGCGAAATTAGTATTTCTGTCGTTCTGTCCTTCTATTTTATCTTTCGTCACCTATGCATGAGTTGAAGTTCTACGTCGTCTTTAACTCACTCTCTTACTTTCATGTCATTAAATGCCTCTCACTGATACTCAGTCATGTAATTTCACTCAGATCAAACCTAAAACAGGAAACATGTACGGTTCCGTGCTGTGTTTATTAGTTTACGAAAATGTAGTAGCAGTAAGTTATTTTGTTATAATAATGATAATAATTTATTAATCTGCAAGCGAGCAATAATCGGTGGCGGATGAAAATCATAATAGATATACTAAGAATATGCATTATACGATAATGTGAAATTTAAAAAAAATCTTTGCCCAAATATCTATAAAATACCCACACGGAACAAAACGCTTAGAAAATTAGTATACAATAAGCGAGAAGGATAATACACCTAAGAAATTAAAAAAATAAATCAGGTTTATATGAATGTACATACACATTCGTACAGAAACACATTTTCACTTACAAAGAGATACAGACACACACTCATACGTATAAGAAGGTTTCGATATTCAGACGTATACCATTACTCCTCCAATAACCTTAATGTAAAAATAATTGGTATAATGTAATTAAAAGAAATTAATAACTATAAAAATAACGCCAAAATAGGATTGCTGTGAACAGTCACGCACACTTCACATCACTACACTACATTGCACTGCAATTCTATTCGCTCTGAGGAGCATTTTCTATATCCTTTGTCTCCGTTCTGTACCCATTCTTGTCCTCAATGTAGTCATGGACAGTTCGTACCTGCTCTCGTGACATTAAATTATTTATTTATTGCCAGTCTAACTGACACAATGTGTAGCCACCGCTTTTACTTCCACCCATAAGGGTATTGATAAGTGTACCTCGCGTCATGTTGGCAATACATTTGGATTTCTGTAAACTTAGATATCCCACCAACATCGGTCACTAATTCAATTCACTCGCTCTTGTAGCGCTAATCCATTCAATTTTTTTGACTTTTGTGACTAGTATTAATATTTATTCGGATATTACTTAAATTGGTGGAAAGTTGGCAATTTGTGTTAGGCAGCCATATTGCATTTTCTTGGTAAAGTTACATGATTTTCACTATATATTTCTATTTCTTATTTTATTCTAAAATATAACGCGAGAAGCATCAGCACTGAATTAGTATCAATAAAAATTAAACACTTTGTTGGTAAGCGCATTGAGAACGGCTGGACCGGTATGAGAAATTCTTAAAAAAAATGTTCCTAAAAGACAAAATAGGGTTTTTAAGGAAAGAACAATCGGAAAAGTTTCCTGAAAAATCGTAAAATTCGGGAAAACTGAAAGTGCTTTTTTCTATGGGATTTTTGTACGAATTCAACATCAGAACTCACGATTCAAACGATGGATATACGTAATTCTTTTTTGTTTGTTTTGTTTTGTTTGTTATGGTTCAGGAAAAGTTTTTCAGGAAAAGCAATTGGGAGAATTACAAAGGAAAGTCGGAAAATTCGGACAAACTGCAAAACTCATAATTTTTGCATGCACTCTAGATCATAACTGACGATAGGGATGATATGTTTGGCTGATTCTATTTTCTTTTGTGTTTTCAGTTTTTCAGTTGAATTTTGACTTAAATTTAGTAACAAAACCGCATTATTCCAAGTCGATCACATTACAGGCACATCATACATTTCCAGCATTTCAGCAATGTTCAAGTGATAGAATTCATCTCGCACGTAAAAAATTTCCCATTTACGTACTTCTGAATGCACTCCTCCTCAATTTGAATATCCATGGCCGCAATCGTTATTAGATATAATGATCACTCAGAAATACTTCGTTTTACTTTGTTCTCACATTTAAATTAACTTTTCACAAATTCACAAAACTATCAAGAAATTTATTGAAATCTGGACAGGACAACGTCCTACGGGGCTGCGAGTAATAAATTAATGTCGCTATCTATCTTCACTTATGTTCCTAATTTTAACCCATTTTTTTTCTGTTTCGCCTGACACGGAGAGAGAGAGGCGTAGAATGAATCTACGTGTGAGGCGAGGCCACTTCCATCAGCGTCATGTCCAGTGACCGCCGCGGTGGCGTCACGCGAGCGAGGGGGAAGTCCAGTCACAGTTACCAACGTAATCATAATTTGATCATTACGATGGAGTTGATACAACATGAAAAATGATATCCCCGAATATTGTCCTATCAATCCACTGATTTTGTGTGTCCTGCTATTTTGAGTCATTTACACAAGACAGTATTTTTTGATGCTTGTGATTCTCAATTTATTATTCAGTGATTGTAGTCGTAATGTATGCTATACAAATTTTCTTCTGATACTTGACAATCCGGCAACATTTTTAGCGAACTTTTATTAGTTCTAAGTGTAAGAGAACAACTCAGGTGTAGGTGACAACTTTCGGTCAGTCGAAAATGGCGATGAGCCGGGAATCGAACCCGGGACTCCTGCTTTGATCGCAGGGGTGTTAACCACTACACCACCCGTTCGTCTTCCACAACTGAACACCATTTCCACCCATACCTACGCGGAAGAGATATGTGCATACTCAGGTGTAACATTTCTACTGCGTGGGTGATCTTTTCATTTCAGGGATTTCCAAGTATACTGATATTATTTGGTACACCAACCTTGCGTTATGATTTGAATTTCAGTCTCTCATTTGTATGAATTACCGTACGTGTACCTTGCATGTGCTGAAAGTTTGTCTTTTCGCTTTTTTAATGCCTTAGCAGTCCAAGAACCTTATGTCAATTTTAATTATTTTCCTCATGTCTAACATTTTTATTATTTCTCTCTGATTAGATGTGGTCCAAGACTTTTGTTTGAATATTTACTGAGTTTTTAAATTGATCTAATGAATTAAACGATTCATGATGATTTTTTCGTTTCGCTATGAAAATGGAATGTGGTTTCAATGATAAGTTTTTATATCAATCTATTCATTAGTGGAGTTATTTTACATTTACTATCCAATAAGCGAAAAACTGGAAACGTATTCTTGTCCTATCTGAGAGTAAAGCATCCGGTTGGCGGAAGTCAAGCAAAGAATTTCATAACACATTGTTTTCATTCTCCGGAGCGCCTCGCTTCGTAGAAGGTCAGAGGCAACGAGGGTAAGGAGAAAAAAAACATGTTGAAACATATTGTGTGTGAACTGCAATATAGCCCTAATAAGCATGTCATGTTGGCTTTCTCTCTCAAATATTGCAAACTTTAGAGCAAAGGGTGTGGATGAAACGGAAAATGCATCGGAAGCGCCCCTTTGGGAGAGAACGTACAACTCCGTAGCAAGGGTGGCCAAATCGCAACTCATGGGCTACATGTGGCCCTCAACTTATTTCTCCAGTCTTCTATCTTATGTTTCTTTATACAATTAATCTACTGCAGATAAATAGCAGTATATTAGACTCGGCAATCTTTAGACTCAATACAATATTTATTTTGAACTTTTAACCGAACATAACGCTCTTGGAGCTTTATTCATCTGAAACACAGCAACAGAACATAATATAAAATAACGCTAACATAAAGAGAACACGGAAAATGTAAATATGATTACAGAAAACTATAAACATAAATTATAAAATTGTATTGTAAGCACTTGATAATTCCTGTGTCGATACTTAATTTTTACTCTCATTCGTAATTCATAACAACCATTACTTCTATGTAAGATTTGTAATAATTTGTTTATTTCTATAATTATAATAATTTATTAGTCTGTTAGTGAGCAATGCTGGGTAGTAGATAGAAAACAATACATACATAATAAAATAATACGAAGTTAAAAAACAAATCAATATACATATAAAATACACACACAAACGGAGTAAAATGCTTTAAAAATTACTACACATGGTTACAACGAGAAAGAAATTAGATTTAATAAATTAATGATCTACATGAAGCTCATATGTGCTTATATTCACATACATACACAAACACATTTTCGCTTACAAATAGTTACAGAAACACACTCATACGTACAAACACGCTCAATATACACACATGTGTCATTACTCCTCCTATACCCTTAGCGAAAAAGTAATTGCTATAACATAATAAAAGAAATTAATAACTATAAAAAATAAAACCAAAACAGGGCTGCTGAGAACAATCATGTATACTTCACTACACTTCACTGCACTTCACATATGATCTTACTTCGACGTAGCAACAAGACGGTTGCGTAAACATTTTACTCTTTTTGGTAAGTTCAAAAGTATTTCTGCAGGTAAGTTATTTCAGTTTACGAAGGTGTATTTACCAATATCCGTTTTCTGTTCTCGTAATTATGTATTATTCCAATCCATCAAGGGGTCAATAGTTTTATACAATGGGGTGTCTGTGCACAGTGTTTGATCTATTGTTACTGCATATCAAAAGTTCACCATACATATTGTATTGAGTCTAAATTAGGTTGTATAAAATATTTTAATAAAAATAAGGCATTAGCTAAAGGAAAATAATAAAATTTTATCTTGAGAAGCTACAGTTCCATCGTAAGTGTAGTTTTGTAAGTCCTTCTTGATATGTGTGATCAGTATTGAAATCTCCTCAAGGCGTTGATCAACAATAGAGGTGATAGTTGTTCAAAGACATTAACTTTATGAACCAAAAAAATGTATTAATTTTTAGATAATGTTTTCCATTTCATTTACTTATTTTTCTTAATATTTAATCAATTAAAAGTTGTGTTGACTGATTTATTTCTGGATCTAGGTCTGGATAAATAATCCTTCTCGCATCTCCCGACATCTTCTCGTACTCAATTGATGGTGGTCCTCTGATTGGACACCACTGTCCTTTCCTTTTGCAGAACGATCTGTAAACTCCTCGCTTGCTATTCCCAGCTCAACCTGAGAAGGAAATGGGTTTGCGCTTTGAATTGCATGACAATAAACTTCATCTTGTGAAATGTAATGGATTTTTTTATGTTTTATTCGCCCATAGAAGGAAGGAAATTACAAAAATTCGATATTTTTTAACACGGTTAAGGTTGTTAAAAATGATGTATTGACTTTGAATTTTTTTCTAGAGTGTGAGAAAATTTTCAATGAACTTCGAGTGCGTAATTTTTCAAAAGTTAAAACTAATTTAATTCACTATAGCCAGTGCTTCAACTGTTTTTAATATGTTAAATTGTTTGAGTTTATTTGGTAGTTTAATGGTTTGAGCTGTAACATTATGATTGAGCAGTAACTTAGATTTATTTTAATATTTTTATTAATGATGTGCCGATTCCACAGTCTTTCATTTACGAGTTCAATCTACATTCCATAATTATTTCCTCGATCCTCGATTCCAAAATGGATTCAGAGTCCTGAAAAGTAGCTCACTTATTCTGTCGTGGTTTGGCCGTAGCGTGATCATTCTATACTCGAAATCATGTAACTTTCCCATAAATAATATCTACCACGAATTGCCAACTTAAGTACTTAAAAATTGGGTAATATGCGAATAAATATTAATAGTAGTCACAAAAACCACTTTTCGCTGTGAAAAATAAAAGTTAACACAAACTAAGACAAGGTGCGTTGCACGTGCTCGATGGAGAAAGAATAGCAAGTGAAGTGAATTGATGACCGATGTCGGTGATTTATTTAAGTTTAACGAAACCCAAATGCACTGCCAACATAACCCGAGGTATACATATCATTACCCCTATGGACGGTGGGGAGGTAAAAACGTTGGCTACACTGTGTACCAACATCAAACTGTAGATAAATAAATTAATAATTTTATGTCAAGAGAGCAGTTACAAACTACCTATGACCACGTTGAGGAAAACAATCGACCTCTGTATATTATTTTCTAATTACCGTTCATGTTTTTTTCTTCTCAGGTTACATTGGTATGACGCGTACTTCGAAAAGAGAAATCTAAAAGCTTGGCATACACTTCATTTCGACCTATACTGGAGTATGGATCCGCTTGCTGGGATCCGTATAGAGAGAGTCAGATCAATGAATTAGATCGGGTAAACAGAGAAAGACCGCGAATTTTGTTAGGGACAACACACGTAATATTAATTTAGAGTGGGACACACTTTCCAATCGAAGAAAGTTAGCGCGTCTTTGTGCCCTCTTTACAGCCTACATGGGAGAGCCCGCGTGGAAATCAGTGAACGGTAGGCTACACAAACAGAATTACATTAGTCGCGGCGACCACAAGCGTAAAATAAAATGTAGGAAACAGAAAACGGATATTGGTAAATACTCCTTTGTGAGTAGAACCTTTGTAGAGTGGAATAACTTACGTGCAACAACACTTACCAAAAAGAGTAAAATGTTTCCGCAACCGTCTTGTTGCTTCGTCGAAATAGGAACATAAAGTGAAGTGTAGTGAGGTGATTGGAGTATAAGAGTATGGAAAATGTTCAGAGTGAAAGTAGTGTAGTGTACATGATTGCTCTCAGCAACTCTTTTTTGGTTTTATTTTTTATAGTTATTAATTTCCTTTATTTGTGTTATAGCTATTACTTTTTCGCTAAGGGTGTAGGAGGAGTAATGACATATATGTGTATATTGAGCGTGTTTGATCGTATGAATGTGTTTCTGTAACTGTTTGTAAGGAAAAATGTGTTTGTGTATGTATGTGAATATACACACATATGAACCTCATGTAGATCATTAATTTCTTAAATCTAATTAATTTCTCGTTGTAAGCACGTGTAATAATTTGCTAAGCATTTTATTCCGTTTTTGTGTGACTATTTTATAGATATTGATGATTTGTTTTTTAACTTCGTATTATTTTATTATGTGCGTGTTCTTTTCTTCCTGCCATCGAGCATTGCTCACCAGCAGACTAATAAATTATTATTATTTTCTCTGAGTAATGTTTCATGACTTTGAGTCGACGTATCTGTGACGGAATGGCCAGTACTACGTTATGCTCGCTGCAGGACCGGTGGCGGGTGCAGCTGACACGCATCAAGCGACAGGCACAAATTACGCGAGACATGTTGGACGAGCGAGGAGGCTGCGCGCTGAGGTTCATGGGAAATGGGAAGGAAGGGGTAATTAGCAGGAAATCATGCCAAGGAACAGGGAGAGTTAGGGCGATAAGTATAATTGTTGATCGAATTTTCGCTTCCGATGCGTGACGCTGCTGCACCGTTTCATTAAACTTCTTGTAGAATCTAAACTATTCGTTAAAATTTCAATATTTAAATCCGTCTTTCATGTTTGTTGAAAAATCCATTAAATTTGATGATGATTTTTTCCTTTTTAAATTACTTTCTTAAATTGAAGTATTTTCACACTTATATTTTAGTATAGTTTTATCGATAATCCAGGTTAATTTTTGTAGAATGACATATGCTGTGTCTGACTTTTTTATAGAAATCTTCGAGGCAAAGAATATTGTCACCTTTCTAGATATTTAATTGCTCATTTTTTATTTTGGTAAAATCTTATCGTTACATTTTCGGTTGTACTCGAATTCAGTACAATAGATCCATGATATTTTCTTTTCCTTTTTTGTTTGTTTTGTTTCAAAATGAAATTATAATCTGAAAGCTAATCGAATCCGCGAGCTGTCCATGCAGCTTTTTCTCGTTGCAGGAACATCGCTGATGAACATCGACATCCGCATCCTTCGTTTCCACCGGACTCATTCTACTTTACATTTCCATATCTGGAGACAAAATTACAAAATTAATTATCGGGAAAATATGTTTTTTCGACGAGGTTTCGGGGATTGAAAGTTTTACTTTGATATCTCGAGTGGTAATAATATTGTGAAACATGATTTTTATACTGACGGTGAAATATCTTTCATGGTTAAAGACTCTTCTCTTAAAATTTTTAACATACGAGTAATCGAATAGAAACACTTGCAAAAATCCGTGACTACATGATTGATATTTAAAAAAAACAAATTTGTTTAAAAAAGCTGTTAAAAATGCCTAGGACAACGAGGAGCAGATCATGCTCTTTTGCTCTCCAGAACGTAGCAAGGGACCACCCCTACACTGTGGTGCTAAACAAAGTGTGCAAAGGAAAATTTAAGACTACAGACATAATGTGACGAGATAGAAATATAAAAACATAAAAATTAAATGTTTTTTTGTAACTTGTGCAATATTTGTTTATAATTCTCTTGTCTTGTGTATTGTGTACATTATTTTTTGTATATTTCGACGTTATACTTGTATTGTGGCCCTGATGCTACAGTACGCATTGACAACTCGAGAGAATTTTAATTTTTTTGTAATTTTTGACTTAATCCCAAGAAATTAGTTATATTACAGCCATCCTGGAGCGGGTTTTCCCATCCTGGACTGAGTTTTTCTCCAGTTTTTCTTCGAGTAGAGGTAGATTGTTTATACAGACTCGACAGACTGTTGCCTAGGGGCGGGCTCTTCTGAAACAATAAATCTTGAATTCAGTGTTATTTATCAGTTAAGATTTATCATCAATACACAGTTTGATAATAATACGTAGTTGTGAAATTACTTTCTTGTGTTTAATTAAATACAAAATTTGTTGGTATCGTGTTAATATTATGACACATACCGAACTATTTTTATTGTTAGAAGTTCGTTTAAATGTTAAATTCGCTTCTGCCTCAGTGTCCTTGAACGGGTTGATGGGATTGTCCCTTGCTTGCTTCCGGAGTATAAAATTAGTTTATTATCCTCCACCCTGTCATACGCAGTTTGTAAGTGCTTTTTTGACAATGAAGAAAAATATTAACAAGAAGTCAAGAATGAATGACTTTTATAAATAAATATAGAAGTAAAAAAAATATCAATTATACACTATGCATAACGAGCCTCAAGTGATTCAATGTATATGTGAGAGTATAAAGCAACAAAACGTTGTTCATGATGAAACGCAGACGTTGGCAACCGTGTCTGTGGTTCGTCTCCTGCGGGACTTTCCCGTCTCTGAGTCAGCGTCCCTTTAATTCACTTTGGCGAGAGCGCAACGGGCGATCGCCGGCGGCGGGGACCACACTCCTGTAGCGAGGGATTCTGCCATATGGGCTTCTACTTCCACTCGTATTTCCTTCCTTTCTTCTTTCCAACTCTCTTTCTTCTCTTCCTCCTCCCTTTCATCCTCTTCCTTCCGCATCACGCACCTCCCCACGTATTCTCCTAAGGGTGCAGCAAACTGAAGCGCAATGCCCCTCGTTCATGTTGGTGCACTCGTCATCAACGGAATATCTCTGGAGGGACTCGATGGAATTATTCTAAATTTCAAGGAACTCTTCTCAAGTGTTATTGTTATAAAAATTATATTTATTTTACTGCAAATGGGTAGATATTGCCCGGAGGTAGAATATAAGGAAATACTATTAAATACACAAAAATACATATTACTGAGAACTGAAGTTAAAAATTGTTAAATAAATAATTAAACTATATCATTACACTACTATTTAAAATATTAAATTTAAAACATTTGACGCTAATAATAAAAAAAATTAAAAATAACTTATTAATAATATAAATTTAGGAACATGTGACGCTGAGAAAATAAAAAGAAATTACTTATTGCACATTTTACGGCGGATGACCCGAACATTTGATTTACCCTTTTAGTGCACTTCATTTCACTTCACATTTCCCTTCCCTCCCTTTGTAATTTCCTACTTTTCACTTCACTACCCCTATACTTACATCTACACTAACGCACCCCTTCTTCCAGAACTTGCCTAACTCTGTGAATAGATGCAGAGCTGGTAATCTCTTCCACAACCGATGCAGGCATTAAATTTCAATCTCTAATAGTTCTATTGAGAAATGAGAATTTTCCAACGTCGGTGTTTTGTTTCCTTGTTCTAAATTTTAAAATATGTTTTCTACCTATTTGAGAATGATGTTCCAATTTATCCGATATATATTTCCATAGGAATTCATTTCTGTGAACTTTGAATTGATGAGCCCAGAACATTTTCTTCGATTTTCTAAAGATTCCAAAATTAACGAATCATTTAAATTTCGTCTATAATTAATAAATTTGAGTGCTTAGTAGTAATTGCAATTAAAGTACTAAGTTAATATTAATGAATTAAAATTGGCTGCTAATCAATAGGTGTGAATCTTCACTCGCATGACTGTTGACTATGAAGCTTAGTGATGCGTCCGCTAGAGTCAATTGCGTTACGCGTCTTAGTGACCGAATCGTTGAAGCAAAATTATATAAAGGCTGTGAAAAACATTTCAAGTGCACGAACTAGAAGAGGTATTGACTGCGCTTTGTGTATTAATCTTCCTGTGTAAAGTGTTTTTTTCTTCTTATTTCGTTCTGTATGGATTTTAAAATATTTCCTAATTACGTACATATTAGCGTACCATATTGAAATTTGTGTGTTCCTTTGTGGTATTTAATGAAATGAACAAAAGTAAATTTAATATCACGGAAGTAGACAAGTGTGAACCCAAGCATATAAATTTAGAAGTTAAGAGCCCCGGGCAACATCGGGCAAAAAGAGCTAAAAGATTCCAGAACTTTCGACTAGTGTTTCAATACTCACTCAAGTGGACGTACTCCTGGTGCATATTTGTGTGCAGTATTACAATGTACTTCTCAGAAGCAAATTAATGAACACTTGCTTCAAAAATTCTATTTGACGTGAAATAAATCAGGTGAAATGACAAAATTTTGAATCGAAATTTACGAAATTCTGAATTAGACGAGTCAAGTTAAATATTTGTTGTGTTCATATCGTTGTTAAAGTTCGACATATTGAAATGAAATGAACCCACCTCCCTTTGCAGGAGAGAGTGCGCTCTCATTATACCCTCCCCCCCCTTTGTTTCTTGTAGTTCCTATTCGTGGGTCACGTGAGAGAACACGCGGAAATCGCATTTCTTCCGACGATACTAACGTCCAGCGCGAGTACTAAAAGACTCGAGTTTCCTTCGCAAAGTAATCACGGGTTACACTTCGATGGCGATTGAATTGGAGGAAGAACTCTCCGTACGGGGATCCGATTCTGTTCTTTAATAACAACCTCGTAAGAGTAAGTTCAGAAGTTCCTGGGAGTTTTTAAAAGAGGAATCGAAGACTCTTTATTGACGCGGAGTTCTCGTTGTAAATCCCGAATTTCTGATAATTTATTCTTTTACGAGAATAAGGATATTCTTGTCTAGACACAAACTGAACAATGGATTGAAGGTATGTAAGAGTAATGACACATAAAACACTATCCCACGAAACACGAAACTACACAAATTTATTTTCACACGTCTTAAAATTTGCACAGTACATTGTTGAAAAACAATTTCCCTAAAAACAATTTACTAAGAAAAAGCTCCAAAATTGCATTATGCTTTATTACTGCGAATCTGTTTTTGAGCATATGTGTACATTAGTCGGTATACAAATACTTTGTTGTACTATAAAATACTTACATTTAAATATTAGTATTTTTGTGCTCTCGTCTGTAGTTTCAAAGTATTATCCCTAATTCCCTTCTTTTCTTTTCTTAATATTCTGTTTCTATTGCACACATATTTAAGTGTTAAAATTTAAATATGATTCCAATGTTTTCTCTTAGAATGTAATATTGTTTAGTATGTTCAGTGAATATTGTATTAGTATTTTTTAAAACTTTGTTATATATTTAGATTTATGTGAAATTGTGGGAAAAGCAGTCCTCGAGACCTGGGCGATATTAACCCGTAAAATTCAGTTCCTTATGTTATAGAAAAAGTTATTTGTATCAAAGTATTGTTATTCGAAGTATTTCATTGGTGTTTGAAGGCAGTTAATTAATTCTATGCTTTCGGTTAAGCGATATTTCGGATAATCATCGCTATTTCGCATTAGCTTTTCCTTCTTTTCGCAACGTCCCCTCCTCTACGACAAGCGTTGTTCCAAATCTTATTACTCTGCAGTTTCTCCTTCCCTCCGTCAATCCATGAAAAGCTTCTCCCATACCAAAGAAGTAAAATCTCCACTGTAGGAGAAGAGCTATAAAACGAGTTGATCTGGTCCAGGAAAGTATTGATCATTAAGTTGATTGTGCTGTGTGATGATGAATGAATATACGTCCTTTTCAACGAAACTGTGTGTTAATTTTTTAACCAATTTAGATAAAAGCGTATTCATTCAATGTGTGTTTTTCTGTCTGTTCAATTTCAATATTTGGTTCCTAATTCAATTTTTCTTGTGTGAAACCAGAAAATTATCAAGCGCTGGAAAAATAAAATACAGCCCGATAAGTTATTTTTATACGAAAACCGACCGAAAAAAATCGACAGATCCCAATCTCTGTTTTCCAAACTCTATACTGTGTTCTATGAGATCATGATTAAATTCATTTAAAACACAAGGAGTGACGTACGTTTCTCAAAAAAAGCATGACGCCTAGATTAAAGAAAAGGTTAATTCTTACGAAGTAATCTTCGGTTAGGATTATGGGTGGAATGTTACATTCCATTGCAGTATTTGTATATGCGAAATGTAGCGTGCTATTCAAGCTTATCTACATAGAGCGATAGCAGGCCGGAGTTCGGTTGTAGGCTAGAGTTTGTAGGTGGGTGGGTTATCTGGGTTTACCAACAACTTGGCCCACGTGGAAGGGTTAGTAGAAGTAGTTAAGAGATGTTGATATTGGCAAGAGGTGGATAGAGGTAGGAGGGTTCGCTTTTCTGTAGTTACAGCTATTTGGACTGGGACATTCATGTGAAAGCCAGAATTTTTTTCTGGCCCCACGGTGAATTGAAACCGGGATATCCTGGAATATGTTGAATTGTGCACAATCTAAAACTGGCAAATTACAATAATTTTCACCTTTGAACTCATCAGATAAGTTTTTATGTCAATCTTGTGTGGTTAATGAAGTTGCGACCTGTCTGTGTCAACCTTCGAACTCGAACGTCAGCCCGCGATGACAAACGAGTGAAAATATGGATTTTGCAGCACTCTGTTAGCGAAGATTCTCTTTCCAGGATCACACCCAATTAAAGCAGCGCCATCGATGAACTTCTCATTGTGTGACGTGATTTGGTCTGAAGATTTCGATAAGTCCATTACTTTACTTTTACCTCTAGTCTCCCTGCAAGGAACGTAGTGTAATGACAATTTCTTTTATCATTTTACTTCTCTGTTTCTTGAATTACTTGTATTCTTAATTTTTGTCGCCGCATCAATCCCCTTATAAACATTATTTTCCCACAAAAGTCTTCAAAAAAATTCATATTTCCATCGCGTTTCAATCAGGTTGTACGTATTGCTGGTGTCTCTCACACATCGAACTGCAAATATTCATCCATACTTGGTACGTTCGACTTTACCTATATTCTCCTTACATATGCATACTTTCTCTTTCCTCAATTTTCTTCTTCTTTTGAAACACATTGAAATTTCCATGCGATGTTATAATTTGTTTAACGTCTCTATTTTGCTTCAACCATTTCTTATTTCAGTGCGCAAAATCCACGTTCTCTATAATTTTTTTTTTTTGGTGTCTCTCCCGCTTGTTCCAATATCCCGATATTCACTAACTTTTTTCACCACTGTGTCAGTATTGTCATTATCCTTGTCTTACGTTTTGTTAATTCTCAGTTTTACAAAGGAAAATATTTCTTATTGTTACACAATTCTTTTCTGGAACATAGAGCATTTATCAAAAGCCAACCACACATTTGGCACTGTTAATAGTGGAGATTACCCCAAAATGAAGCAATATGTTTAAAATAGCATACGATTCTTTTTTTCTCGTACTTGTCCTGTTTTAACAATAGAATCGAAACAACGTAGGTGTTGCAATTTAAGAAGGCGATGTCTACGAAGGTCCATCATTGTCTGGTTTCCTTTTTCATAGAGAAACGGATAATTATGAAAAAGAAAGATATCATTTGTTTTGGTGAAATCCATTTTCCTGGTTCTACCAAATAAGTGAAATGACGCAAAATAAAACAGATTTCTATTTAATAAAGTTACAATCTAGTTCGAAATGTAGTCAAACAATTAATTATATCTTAATTATTTTTCTAACAAGAAAGATTTTGAAAACTGAAGAATTTGATTAATACCATCTAAGAAAATATGAACAATTAATTTGAATCAATCGATACATCGCGGAGATGACACCACGATATTTTTATAAGTAAACCCCTTTCTGACCTGACTTTTCTCTGGTTTTTCCTTCGGGTAGAGTCAGATTTTTTATATAGGCTCTCTTGACCTTACCTGGAGGTGGCAGCTATTGAAAAAATTAGTCACGAACTAAGAATTATTTTAATAACATTACGTTTTATAAACAATATTTTTTGAATAATCTGTAGTCTGCAGGCGTAATTTAAAATTTTCACTCGGGGCCGACTCCCTTATCCGGAAGTACTCTTAAAGTAATATATGAGCATTGTATACATGGATTTATGTTCTAAACTACTCTAATTATTCATGACATTACCATAAAGCATGACATCCAGGCAACATGATTTCCAAAACGGATGTAGCTGAGATGTAAATCATAGTTTGACACGACATTTCGTGGTGAATTATCGTGGCAGCTTGATGAAAAATATTTACTGCACTTTGTTTGCTTTTTTTATATGACGCTGCGTATTACTCCTCAACTCACACGTCATCTGCTATACACAAGAAATTGATTTCTTTGGCGATATGTTTTAATTTCTTAAAGACAATTAACCACCTTTATGTTTTAAATAATTTTATCTAGTATCTACCTTCATTTTACAATCACCTAATTCTGCGTCGCACTGAAACATAATTGTTTTAACGTTAAGGCAAGCTGAGGAAAACGAATCATTTCGCAATCCCCAACGGTTTGTCCTCTCTTGAACATGTCTTGCACGTTACAGAATTTCTGTTCCTCTGTCTGGTGACCGTGATTTGAACATTGAACATTTATTTTATGTACTTTAATTATTTTGTAAACGTGTTTTATGTTATAATTATTTGTTTTTCAATGTGGATTTTTCACCACTGTAGTAATAGGAAGTATTACGTCCTCTTGTAGTGATAAATGAATACAAAATATATTGTGAGTTATACTGACTGAAAACTTGTAATTTACTGCATAACGAGAATAGAAAAACAGTTTTGTCGCTATGTTTCCAGTCCTCCCTCCGCATCTGATGAGCGAACGGATACAGTGTCCATGCGAACAGCTTTGTGGGAAAAAGCCATTTATCCTTATCCTTTGAATGTTTCACTGCATTTCAAACTCAATCATGTCCACTTATTTTCAATGAAATGTTAAGTCATTTCTATTTCACCTACTGTCAAATTGTTTCAAAGAATGTATTTATTTTAAAATTGAAAACAATACACTTTATTGCGCTTAATAGGTTCTGGGTCTTCTCTGCTATCATTTGTTACTCACTAGTACAAATGGCATTGAAGATTATGTACTACATAACTTATATGTATGAACGATTTTACATAAAAATCAGAATTCCCTTTCAGATTTACATGAACAAAAAAAAAAACTATCGTAGAAAAACATGTACTTAAAAATACTTCAACGCGATCAATTAAAAAAAACGCCAATTGATTAATTTAGACAAAAGATATATACACTCTGGACTGAAGTGATGTTAAAGAACGTTCAATAATGTATCTTTGGTCAATGGAATAAAAATATTTTGTAATCGAGATAAAATCTGGAGACTTGATCAAATTGGAAATAAATCTCTCAGAATTCCACGTTCATCGGTCATTTAGTAACCATTCCCAAAGGACAAAGAAATCCACGGATGAGGAATTAAATGTTAATCCTCCCTTCGCTCAAATAAAGCGTGGCTCCTCAAATTCTCCCATTAATTCGTGTCGCAATTTTCCGTACAGTTTTTTGTCTGATTCAATTACACTACCTCTTTTTGTATCGTGTTAACGGCCAAGCAATTAAGTCCTTCTAATTGCGTTGTGATAGGGTTTGGACTTGGTTCGAAGCTGACTGTACTGTCATTTATCTGCAGTGAATGAAATATTGAATCCATTCTAATATATGAATGTGTAACGCGAAAGAGTGTCTGATCTCGACTAAACCACGGAACTGATCACGATGGAATTCAGAAACGAGATAATTTAAATGTTGAGAATGAACATAGGCTAACTTTCATTTTGAAAATGTGTTATAAGAAAGATAGAAATAGTTTTTTTATAATAAACGTCGATAAAATCGAAAAAAAGAGATTTATATTATATTACGCAGCCTAAACGGTGAGAGATAAGTAATAATTATGAATAAAAACACTGTTCGCATCAAAAAGATGTACAGGTAATTCCGCGACAGCATATGTCAATCTACATAAATTAATCTAAATTATTGATAAAACGTTATTTAAAATAGAAGTGTTAAAATACTTCAATTTAAAAGTGTAATTTAACAAGTAAAAACTCAATCATCAAATTTAATGGATTATTTATTTTGTGCATTTAACAACCGTAAAAAGTATTTAATTTGTAAAATTTCGACGAAAAGTAAAGATTTTACGAGACTTTGAATGAAATGGTGCAACCGCGTCATTCGCCTCGGAAGCGAAAATTCGACCCGTGCGACTCTCGCGAGATGGTGAAGTAAATACAGTCAAGTTTTGTATTAAATTTGTATTATTATGAATTTGAAAAATTAGGATGTTGTATATGTTTAAAAAAAACAGAAAGTTGAAGTATTTGATCTCACAATATAGATAGATTTTGTTCTTGAGTAAAGGAAGAATGATCTAAGAAAAAACTTGGGCAACGCTGGGGAACCAGCTGGTAATTGAATAAAATCTAGACAAACTGTTGATTGTAATAATAATAATAAATTTATTGTCAAACAAAACAGTACAAACTGCGTATAACCACGTGGAGGACAATAAACTAATTTACTCTCCGGAAGCAAGCAAGGAACCCCATCAAATCCGATCAAGGGCCCTAAGACAGAGGCAGATTCAAAAATTTCTGCAAAAATTACTAGATAAGATGAAAAGTTAGCTACGAGTTATAATACTAATAGAATGTCAATATGTTTGTAATTTAACACAAAATTAATTACATTGACTAGATTTCGTACAATTATATTTTATTATTATTTTTAATCAAAATTCTTTTGTTTGAATGATAATTTCTTTTCTCTACAAACGGTTAAGAAACACGAAGAAGGTTCCTTATTACCTCCAGAAGTAGGATACCCCATGAGACTTGGGACCCGCGGGCAATGTCCAGATGTACAGGGTACTAGTTACGCCACTGAAATATGTCCCACTAGTGACAATGTTTGGTCAAAACTGAATCTTTTATTGTGACCAACAAACCGAGGCAAAAATAATAGTTAAAAATTCCTCATAATCCATAACCGCAAATTCCTCATAGAAACCCTCCGTCGGTCAGGTAACGGAGCATTCGCCACCCGTCTCATCAATGGAACCACCTATGCTAGTTTTCCTCTGTTGAAAAATTGTCTCTTTTCTAATTTTTTTTATAATAAGTCATTACATTTATAATATTGCTTTTTATAAGTATTCGTTCATTTTGTAAATATTGATTTTCCTGATGATGGCCGCCCAGCGCCCGAAAAGGCCATACGATTTAATAAATCAAAAACTGGAATGTAGGACTATGTATTCTTTATACAATACTATACAATAAAAATAATAGCACTGTGCTGTAGTTTAGACGAATGAATGAGTGAAAAAGAAGCGTTCACCCCTAATTTGGCATTCAAATCGAAGCGAAAATCCACAGAAGTTGAATCGGCAGCTACTAAAGGGCGATCTTCTCATCCACCGAACGCGAACTGCAGCGACTGGCTGTTCGTTCACTACGTGTCCGTCCCTCACGGCTTCTATTTTCCAGTTCATCAGCTCTAATAAAGTTTTATTGGTTATCCGGATTATTAGCCAGCAACGGATCTCGTACCACCCAGCGACGACCTCTCGTTTGGCTTTCGATTATCGATCCATTCACTCGCTTTTATTTTCACCTTCTTTTGTTTCGCTTGCGATTCGCGATCGATACCGCGACTCATTTGTCTCATTTTCGACTTCTGATTATTACTTTCTGGGTGCAGCTAGTTAAACTTTTCTCAGATCGCGTTTTCAAGGAAATCTGTGAAAGGTCGTGGGAATATGTTGGAAATGAAAGAAACAGAAAACATATTGGTAAATACTCCTTTGTGAATAGAACCATTGTAGACTGAAATAACTCACGTGCGACAACACTTACGAACTTACCAGAAAGAGTAAAAAGTTTCCTCGACCGTCTTCTTGCTTCTTCGAGATAGGAGCACATGTAAAGTGCAGTGTAGTGAGGTGAATGGAGACAAAAGGGTTTAGAAAATGCTCTGAGCGAATAGAATTGCAGTGCAGTGCAGTGTAGTGTAGTGATGTAAAGTGTGCGTGACTCTTCACAGCAATCCTGTTTTGGTTTTATTTTTTATAGCAATTACTTCCTAATAGTTATATTATAGCAACTATTTTTACGTTAAGTGTATTGGGGGAGTAATGGTGTATGTGTGTATATTGAACCATGCTTGTACGTATGAGTGTGTGTCTGTAACTGTTTGTAAGTGAAAATGTGTTTCTGTACGTATGTGAATATACACACATATTGACCTCATTTAATCTTTTAATTTCTTAGATGTATTATCCTTTTTGTTTATAGTGTACTAATTTTCTAAGCATTTTATTCCGTTTGCGTGTGTATTTTATAGATATTTGGGCGAAGATTTGTTAGTATTTGCATTATGTATACTCTTATTATGACTTCTTTTCCATCTGACACCGATCATTGTTCATTAGTAGATTAATATATTATTATTATTATTATTATTATTCCTTCTGCACGGCTTAAATGATGTAGAGACCGGTTATATTTCATATTTTTTATTAATTTTTTTTATTGTTATTGTTATTATTATTTGTATGAACTCTTGTTGTTAGGCGGAAAGTAATGAAAAATGTAATTGTAAACATACAACAATTGTTGGAACATCTCACTAAAGATGAAATTTACAAAAAATACTGCTCAGTGGATAAAAAATATAAGTTCTAAGTTCTGCAAGTCCTCTACCGAATCACATACAATAACGGTTAATAATTTGACATTCATGGGAATCGTATTATTACCGACAGGTACAATTGTTTAGAAATTTAAGTTGTCAATAGAAACGATACAGTATGATACCTAATCTAGTTCACTGAAACGCAGGATGGTACATTATAATCATGGTTCCCGTCCTTCTATCGGTTGAGTATTACTGACGTAACTATTTCAGCTCTGTCAATGCCGTCCTGATATTTCGCTGGTAATTTATATTTAGAACGCCAGTATTTCTCTTCCTTATTCAATGATTTTCAAAGTATATTTAGACCACGAAAATGGAACGTTTTACCACAATAAAAAGTAACTGTTATATTTCATTCTATGTGCATATATATTAAAGACAATCGAATTATAATTACACCACTGATATAAATTAATCACATAAAACACTAGTAAATATTTAAAATTCACATTTCACATTGGTTCAGGACAGAAACAACGTTTCGATGCTATGATTGAGATCATCTCTTCAGGTTCATTATTTCCTTGTTCTAGTACCATGCAAAGACAACTCTTACAAACCAGCACAAATTTTAAGTAAAATGTAAAGGAGAAATAAAATAAGCAAACATCAAAATTACTATGTTTGGTATTTTGGTAATAAAAATTAATTTGATTACCACTTGTCCAATTCTAAAGCAGTAACATCTTTGGAGATTAACAATAAAATTCCATATCAGCCATAAGTGCTTCGTGTCGTACTGGGCCATTCCACGTCAAATCAACACTGTTTTAATTTTTTTTTTTTCATGATTGAAAAGTAACCGTATCGTCTCACGTAATTGCATCATTACGTAACAAAACTAAGGGTTTTTTCCTCCTACTCATCTGCAAGTCGTAAGAAACAAGGATATGAAGTAAAGCAATGGATACTGGATACTGGCGAACAGCAACCAGTTAAGTGTAGCATTTAATGTTCTTGAATCTCGAAAACTAAAGTGTTCGTTGCGCTGGTAACAAAACCAGGAAGTACTTGAAGTAGCAACGAGAAAAACTATCCCGATCCTCAGTAAATCATAAATAATATGTGTGTGTGCTACTTGCGCAGACAGGATGTAGCTGTGATTTGTCAACGATGATGCGTGCTTTATATATATAAAAATTCGTATTTACCATTTTCTTTCTAGTGCTCCTTTGACTGTCTTCTTCGCAGAAACTCTTTCGTAGACTCTCTCCTCATCTTCCACTTTCTGCTTTAACCTCCCCTTGTTCCACCCTATCGATTTATCTCCCATGAGTTGTGTGTGATCTCTTTCTCCCTGACGCTATGCCTGCCATAGATACATATCCTCCCGCGCGCGCATGTAACTAAACGTCAAGGTTCAACTCCCGATGCCATAAATATAACTTACGACTTATTTACCTTCGCAGGCATCCGTGCGTCACAGGTGCTGATACTGAGTAATGAGATCGTGATGAAAATGGTCCATTCCGCAACATGCGTACTGTCTGCGTCGAAAAATTTAAAAAGAGATGAAAATATATATTTTTGGTACGTTCACGACCTCTTATTATAGTCATATACTCGGGTTTGTATTTTCTCCTGTAGATGTATTGAGCACATTTTTTACTGTTATTATTTCGTTAAGTTCGGGGATCGAGACTTATTCCATTTTATTTATTTATTTATTTATTTATTTGTACTGTTGAGAGGTCACGTTACAAATGTTGGGAAGTCTTGATCTTTAGCACGTGCAGGAGTCCCAAGAGTTGGAACCAAACCCGTTGCGGTGGATCTGTTTACAAGACGCTACAATTCACCGTTCATTTTTAACCAAACATTCTTGATTGTTGACCCCGTTGTGCATATTAAGTGTTTGGTTATTGAAAATAGGTAAAAATATAAAACAATATTTCACACCGCCAACGTTTCCCAATAATATAATTCCTTCATCAGGGAATGATAAATTGAAAGGCGTTTCTATGTTGCTCATTGTTTTATTGGTATAAAACTTTTTCGGCTGCATAGCAGCCATCGTCAGTAACATACACTGAGTATTGAGGAATATTATGGGCTATTACTCAAGATATTTCGATTAACAGGTTATCTATTAATTGCATTTTATGAGTTATATTAATCAATTAACTGTCGTAAATTAATCGATTAGTGTTGGGGCTAGAGTTAAATTTTATTTTACCATTAAACTGTATTTGTTGTTAGTATTAGTAGTATTGAATCGAAATAAACGTCTTTTACATATTTNATATATATATATATATATATATATATATATATATATATATATATATATATATATATATATATATATATATATATATATAATGGTACATTGGTCAGCACCCCTACTATAAGCGCAGGAATCCCTGGTTCTATTTTCGTTCGGTCGTCATTATCTCGTCTTCGAAAGGCAAGATATTCACTCTTCTCTAATTCAGTCTGAGTTGTTCACGTAACATGAAACCCGAGCATATACTAACATATACAGGTAGGGTGATGAGTTATCCCCGACTACCATCATTTGCCACATTTCAGAGTATTCGATGTTGCATTGATTCCGTACAGTTGTATCAATTTGTCAATAGCTGATCCAATTAGTGCTCGTCCATAGAATTGCTGAACCATTTATTCCTTTGCCTGAGAGAATTTATTCTCGTTAGCCCTCTATTAACTCTCATGTTGTTGAACGAGCGTAAATCACAGAAAATATGTTCAATAACTCTGGAAATTTGAAAGCATATCGTATAATCAAAGCTAATGGTGTTAAATAAAATATTGTATTTCAGTGATGAATAATATACTTAATAATGGCAAAATAAGCTTCATTAATTTTAATGTATTCTTTAAAATAAAATAGAGTTCGTTACATGAGAGTTTTTCTCTGTTTTCTTTCTCTCTCTGGTAGGGATTTCTTTAAACTAAATTGTCTGTCCGAATGAGCTTCTTACGAATAAAAAATATATTGCATACGATTAAAAATATTTTATAATAAATGTATTTTATGGTATATATTTTACGAATAAAAATTAAATACGCTTGTATCCAATTTCGAAGTCAAAATAAACTTTATCGTCAAATATAACAGATGCAAACTTCATATGACCGCGAGGGGGACAATCAACTAAATAAGCAAGGAACCATTCTATGAATTCCGATCAAGAGACACATTTAATATTCATACAAGAAATTATTTAATAAATACGTAATGTCATCAATTTATTATTCCAAAATGAATCGCAGATGTCATATGCAAAAGTAATTCGAGATTAATAATAACAAAAATGAATAACTTACCAACTATGTGAAAATCCGTCTCTACCCGAAGGAAAACCGAATAGAAACCCGGACCAGGATAGGGCTACAGTGCCAGCGTTGCACGTAGTTAGCAATAAAACTATTATAAATAAAAAGAGTAAGTAGCATGCATGAAAACAGTAGTTTAGTTAGTATTTATAGTACCACAACAATGGCGTGATAAAGTTTAAGCGCAAATAACAACATTGTAGAAATTTCGATTGTCTTTTTCAGTCTACTTAGTACACAACTCCTTCACTGTACTATGTCTTAATTATAGACAATCATTACAACTGCAGAATTTTTTAAATTTTAATATGATCTGTAACTGAAATGTAACCGGTTTTAACATGATTAACGTGATTTTAAAGTGATATGTAGCTGTTTTATCTTCATGCAAAACAAGCCCTGATGAAGAGGTCAACACACCTCGAAACGATGGCAATCTAGTAACCAAATGTAATAAAGTAAGAATTGTGAACCAATGATTCTGCAGTTGTAATGATTGTCTATAATTAAGACATAGTACTGTGAAGGAGTTGCTTACTGAGCAAATAACAGCACTTTACATCATCCGGAATCGTGTGGGGAAAAATATTTATTGACGATATATTTTCTTGCTTTTAGATCAGACAAATAAATATCAAAATTATGTCATTTCGCCAACGTTTCGACTATTAATTTTCGTCAACATCAGGCTTCAATGAAGAAGAAGAAGAAGAAGAAGAAATATTTGTTTACCCATCCACATGTTCACTTGTAATCTCCATGGTAACCACATACATTGTACACAAAATGGTGCACCTACCATTCAGCATCATCATGACTACAAAAAAGAGCGTTAATAATAATAATAATAATAATAATAATAATAACGCATATTTATTTGGAGGTGAAGTTAAGGCAAATACCTTCCTCTTACACTTAATCTCTTTGTGAATACATTTACATGGTAAAATAAATATGTATGACATTTTCTATGCGATAAGAAAAGAGTAAATAGGGGGAAGAGAACAGCAGGGAAAGAATAACTCTTTCATCCTCGTGTTAATGCAACTCCGAGAGCAAAGAGGAAGGCAGTGAGTTGGAGAACGAGTATCTACTTAAAATATGCCTTATATTATTATCATGGAGGTTGTCCCACAATATGGCCGCCACGATAGACAAAGAACGAGAGAAATCTCTTGAGTTTTGTGTCTGGGAAGAACTAACTTGGAAGAAGGACGAGTATTTAGATTATGTCCATCGGAAAGAAATTGGAAAATGGAATAGAAATAGGTTGGGGTTTGAGTCTGACGTGTTTTATGAAGGAAAAGAAGATAATAGAATTTCTGTCTGTTTTCCAATTTCATCCAACCTGCTTTCATGTAGTAGTCGGTCAAGTGATCGTATCGTTTCAGTCCAAAGATAAAGCGAATGCTACTATTCTGAATCTTTGGAAGTCTGTCTGCGAGAGTGGAAGGGATATCTTGGTAAATGATGCCACAGTAGTCAAGAGGAGGAAGGACTAATGACCGTGTGATGATTAGATTCATGGGTTCGGCGAGTATGTGTCTAATGCGATTGAGAGATCGCAGAGAATTATAAGCTTTTATGCAAATGTATATAATGTGATCTGTCCATGTTAGTGTTTCGTCCATTATAATACCGAGATTTTTTACGTTTGGAGAAAAGGGAATTTTTACATCAATACAAAGGTGTGAATGAAGTGATGAATTCTTATTCCGGAATATAATTGCCTGGCATTTTCCAGGGTTCATTAACAGATTATGGCTTAGTGACCATAGTCGGATTCTTTCAAGTTCAAAATGAAGTAAATGTATATTGCTACTGAGTTGATGTGGAGCGCAGGAAGAGTACGATTGGAAGTCATCGGCGTAGATGTGGTAGCGTGATGAGAGTACGGAATTTTCGAAGGCCGTTGATGAATAATAAGGAAAAGAATAAAGGTGAACGAATACCGCCCTGGGGCACTCCGTTGGTCAAGGGCAACCAGCCACAAAACTTTCCATTGATGATGACTAAAATAAGTTGTCAAAATGACAATTTTGTTATTTGTCTGGCCTAAGCGAGAAGATTAATCCCGAAGCCATTTCAAGTATGAAAAATATTTATTGGGACATTGAAACTCGCATTTATGTCTTTTATTAAAACCAGTGAATTATTGAACATTAGAAAGCTTTTAACTGAATATTTAAAGTCTCAATTTCTTTATATCTTTAACATTTTGATGATGGAATTATACAAAATAATTTCTTAATTATCTATTTCAGTAATTTTTATATATTCGGTAATTTTATGAATTTTCTGTTTCAGAAATATCTATTGCAATAATTTAGTGCATTTGCACTGTAAGTACCTTCCGCGTCATTCGATAGTAATTTGACCTTGGGGGATACTTAAAGGATTTAAAGATTAGTCTCCTTGCAATGAGGCTAATTGTCGTTGGCACAATAAATAGAAGGTACGAACTATACATATTTTATTTTGCTGTAGGATGTCATAACTTTTTCATTTACACGATGGTAATGTAGACACTAAAGTTGTAAATTCTTTGAAATAATATACTTATTTTGTAATATAGTACAAGAATTACAAAATCTATACCATTCGGAAATGGTACCATGTTTTACGACAGCTTTACTCATCCGAAAACAACTATTACACATTTCTACAATAGCGTTGGATACATTCCACATAAAAATAGAATATTCAATAATCGTTTTCCAAATAGAATGGAATTTGAATGTACATTCTCCGATGTGTGTAGTTAAAAAAACAAATTTATGGATTACATCGTTCCCTTGTACCTGAACGTGAAAACCTGTACTGTTTCGACTAAATATTCGTGATTTCACCGTTGATCATTTAATGCTCAGGAGAACACAGATGAGAAAAACTCGCCGCTCGAAGATCATGCGAAATGATTTTTTTTTTCCTAACAGTAGTAACATGCATATTTTTCATCTTGTAAAACGAACAAGGCACGTCAGATTAATCAATAATTTTTCCTTATCCATCATTAATTAATTTGCTGTTACGTTGTACTACAATCGTTATTATTTTCTCGTTAGTTAAAAAATAAAAATCACCTTGAGTTAATGCATCTTCTCCAAAGATTTACTCCGGGTTCGAATCCAATGGATATATAGATTTAGGTATTCGGGGTCATGAAGACGATCGATCCAATCGGCAGAAGGAGTTATGTTAAAAGAATGAAACACACCCAAGGAAATAATGGCTTTGAATGAATGGAGATTCAGTAACCAAAATACATCGTATCAGAACTTCCCAATCGAGTAAAACCTGTCGAGGTGTCCAAGGAAATTTATTGTCTTAATCACATTTACTATGGTATATTAATCATAATAATTATTAACTGCAACTGAGCAATGTTCAGTGACAGAGAAATGAGAGGAGAGTTTTATGCAATAATATACATTACATAATATCCACACACGAATGTATAAATGCGTAACGCGAATCTGTCTGTTCGCTACCTGATCGCGACTAAACCACTCAACCGATCGTCAGGAAATTTGGCAAGGAGATAGTTTAAGATGTTCACGAAGAACCTCTTGTTTCAAAAATGTGTGAGAAGAAAGATAGAAAATGATCGACTATAATCGTCGATGAAATCGGGAAAGAAAATATGTGTATTCACTTACGCTGCCCAAACGGTTAGAGATAGATGACAACTCTGAATGGTAATATTGTTCGCCAGAAAGAGTTGTAGAAGAGTCCGCCAGAGCATACGTCTATCTACAAAGGTAAATCTAAATTATCGAAGACACGTTATTAAATATAGAAGAGTTAAAATACTTCAATTTAAGAGAGTAATTTAAGAAAGGAAAAATAATTTAACAAGAAATTTAGCGAGTTGTTTGGAATAGTCTAGATTTTACAAGCTTTTTAGTGAAATGGTGCATCCTCGCTGCCGCTGTAGTGTCTTGCCTCGAAAGAGAAAATTGGATCTGCTCGGATCCCCGCGGGTAGGTTTGTTCTGCTTAAGAGACTGAGACGAATAGAGACACTACCGATGTTATGTCGAAGTTGAAACACCATTGGGGGTAGGGATGATAACAGCCCTAGAAACCTGATGGGTGGAGTGGGATTATGGTTATGCCTGGTTATTATAAATGGGTAGATAGTACGACGAAGAGGAAAGGGATCACGGTGTAAGTTAGTTTGCAGTCTAATGGATGCATGGCAGGTGCGATGGATAACAAGGGAAGATTAACGGAAAAATACAGGTGGACTTTGTACATAAGCACAAGAAATGGTTTAATTTAAATCCATTTGTACTAGAATATATCACCGGGCATGGGAATTTCAATGTATATCTGCAGGAACGAGGGTTGAAGGAGCAGCGGACATGTGTGTGTGTGTGTGTGTGGAGTAGACGAAGGCACATGGGATCATGAGTTGAGGTACTGCACAATTTACGAGCTCACTATTTGACTTTCATGAGGAAGATGGGATTTTCGCGATTTTGAAACACGTGTCTGAATGTTAAGGGATATAATTAAACAAGATCTAGAGATATAATTAGAAGAAGGAAGAAGAGAAGATATGAGAAAGTGAAGCTTCAGTAAAGTTTTATTTTGAAAGTGTTCAGTATGTTACTTTGAATTAAATTTGTTATTATAAGCCTTGTAATTACACTGTTAAAGACGTGGCGGTCACTGTACCATGAATCAAAATAGATGAAAAAAATGGATTGGTTGGAGTGGAAAGGGAGGGTCATGTAAAAATATTTAATCGAAAAAGACGGGTTTAATCCTTAGGTTTCGGGATGTTTCAGATAAACAGTGATATAATAATATTATTAATAATAATAATATTTATTTACTGCAATTGGGCAGATCTTACCCGGTGGCAGAGTATAACGAAATACAACACAAAAATACATATCACAGAGCACAGAATTAAAAAAATCGTTAAATAAATAATTAAACTATATGATTCAACTAATATTAAAGTATTAAATATAAAAACATTTTACCCTGAAAAATCTAAATAATTGATAAAAGACATGTTATTGCACATTTTATTTCACTGATGACCCAAACACCCTTTCGTGCACTTCACTTCACATTTCCCTTCCCACCTTTTCTAAATCACTTATTTCCCTCGTATCACTTCACTTCACTACCCACTATCTTCCCATCCACACTAACGCACCCATTCTCCCAGAACTTGCCTATTCCTCTTAATTTGTCTGCTTCCCATTTCTTAGAAAGCTTTTGAATTTAGGTTTAGCACATATAGGGGTTAAGTACTCCTACGAACTGTGAAGTGGTGAACTTTGCTAATTGGAGACATTTCCCAATGATTTGTTCCTCTCGCACATAACGTGACGTTGCTTCCTCGAATGTAGTTTCATCTAAGAATTTATTTATTCTTTTTGCTGCAGGGGAAAATCAGAATCGCGTACAAAATGAGGGTTTTTTTATTATTATTATTATTATGAATTTGATAAATTAGGATTCTCTTCATATGTTTTTTAATAACCAGTAAGTACAGTTATTTCAATCTAACAATATAAATCTATTTTATTTTCGTGACATAAAAGATCATTAGTCTAAGAATAACCATTGACAGCGCCGGGTAATCCGCTAGTAAATACATAAACCACATCTAAAAATATTGGAAAACAGATAAGGAGGTACATGAAATAGCGAGAGAAGAAATTACATTAAAAGAAAACAATAATTACACAACAACAACAACAACAGATAATTGTTTTAATTTTTTATAATAAAGTGAAAAAATATTTTTATACAGACTACGTAATCAGCATAGATGGGAATGTGTAGTTCCTTTGTCACGCATGAAAAACGAAAAACTTTTTTTAAATTAAGAAAACCATTCAACCTACTGCATGTCTAAATTATAGACAATCATTCATTTAACTTACAGAATTACTCTTTTCTAGATCTTCATTTAATAAAGATGTTTAATATAGATGTTACTCGTTCTCTTTCAATACAGAGTATCACAGGTTCGTCTTCGTTTCAAGGGTTATTGACCTCATTGTCAGGTTTATGTAAGAATACATAAAAACAGACACTGTAATAGTCTCAAATCTATAATACATGCATAATAACTCTATGTCAATTAACAACACTTCTTTTAGACTCAACACATTCACAATATAACTACAGTGTTTCAATATTCTATAACATTTATACATTTTTCTTTACATTTTTTATAGAGTATATAACTCATTATTTCATACATTGTTATTAATACAGAGCATTACATTCCATTTTTTAAAATTTGTAATTTATGTACTATTAAAAAAGATGCTAGAAGGTTCAAGATTGTTCAACCTTCTCTGTCATTTGCTTCTCATGAACTGTTACAAGTTTGAGAAACATTAGAATAAAAATATCTGAACTAACAAACTTAACAAAATTAAAACATAATTATTTTTCTAAGTACAAAGAATAGACTGTCATAATCCTTAGTGAATATATTACTTTCTAATTGTGGATTCGTGTTATTAATTGTTTTTATATGAAAACTCTCTAAAATTAGTCTTTTAAAAAGATTTTCTTCCTTACATAAAATGTTTGTGCTTTCGAAACTCATAACATATTTATTTGTTTTACAATGGTGGCTTATGCCACTTTTATTTTCATTCTGATTTTTTAAATTTCTTTCGTGTTCCTTCACTCTTGAAGCTAAAGATCTTTTTGTATGTCCAATATATTTCATGTTACAGTCTTTACATGGAATTGAATAGACTATGTTGTTTTGATCTAGTGTTTCTATTTTGTCTTTTAACAAATTCAACTTTATTGATCATACTGTATACAATAGTTATTTTTAAATCTTCCACTATTTTTCTTAATTCACTATTTATATTATGAATAAATTGTAAAGCAATGATTCTTTTACTATTCAATTTATCATCGTTTTCTATTTTGTTTCTATTAAATTCATTATTTACTTTCATCTCATAAAATTGTTCTATGATTCTATTTAATAAGTTTATTGGATAATCATTCATTAATAATATCCTTTTCACTTCTGTTATATTGTCTTTTTTTTAATCTTTCATGAGATAGATTTTCAGCTTAATTTAGTAAATTTATCATAATATTCATTTTCATAAAAAAGGAAAGTTTGGATTTGAAATTCATTATTCAGCCAGATGATGATGGTTCTGTAAACCAATTTGTTATCAAATTCCCATTATAATTTATTACAGTAACATCTAAGTAGTTTAAAGATTTTTGGGATTCTGTTTCTATAGTAAAAATTAATTTCATTGTTATATGAGTTGAATATTTCAAATCCTTTTCCCTATCTATTTCTTTTATTATTAAAAAAGTATCATCCACATATCTTCCATAGAATATGTAATCAAACTTATTTAAACATACTCTTCCATATTTTCTCACATTAAGTTGCTTAGTTCTCCTCCTATTCCCACTCCCTTCTTTGATTCATAATACTTCTCATTGAATTTAAATGTTAGCATTCTAATTATGTTTTATCTTAGGGTTCATCATATTTAAATAAAACTGGATTGATTCAATAATTAATTTGTTTGGCATAGATGGATACATATATTTTATATCTAAGTAATACATTTTATATAAGTGTGGAACATTAATTTCTCTAATTTTTTGAACAAAATCATTGCTATTATTAAGAGAAAAATGTTTGTCTAGTTCTAATAAAGGATTTAGTATTTTTAATAAAAATTTTGATATATTGTAGGTTTTTAATAAAAAAAATTAAAAAGTCGTTTAGAAGGAAACCAGAAGCAAAAATTTCAATTACTGTTGCATGTAGTTATAGTGAAAGCAACTAGTTCTTTTTTAGTTATTTTCAAGTCTCCCTATGTTTTGTAGAATAATGTGTGTATTAAACAAAATGTTTAGTGAATTTAATTCATTAATTTGATAGAATGTTTAGAATTCATTAAATGTACCTCTTTTGAATTGCTTCGCACGTGTACATTCTATTGCTACCATTAATGTATTCATAATTGCGAAACATGGTCCTGGGTAAAATAAAAATGAATATGTTCATAGAATTTTGAATCAGGTCGTAAAAAATGTATTAAAATCGATCCAATGCCGAAGAAGAAGAATTTCAAAATTTTATGTTATTACATTCTGTGAATGGACACGGTCTCAAAAGTCGCCATTTCTGAAGAAGATGGTCATTGCAGATATTCTTGATTCAAGGTGTTCACCATCTTCTTTTAGTTACTTTATTTGGTCTTCGTAAATTCGCTTAATATCATCTAATTTTGTCAGCTGCAACTGTGCGCAGTAATTTGAAAAGTCAATGTGAAATTTCATTAAAAAGTTGCTTGAAATATGCGTTCTTTATTTACAATATCTTGGAGGTATTGCTAAATGTATAACTTCCACTTATATGTTTCTACGTTTGTAACTGCACGTAATAGGCTCGTCGGAAAATTATATTATCACAAATCCCTTAATAAATATTCTCTCGTTTCAGAGTTGGCTCACAATTTTGTAAATTACTGAATTTAGGGATTTCAGTTGGATTTTCGTACAGTCAAACTTCCATTAGTTGCAGCATTGCATGGTCTTTGGTTTTCAGAAGAATCATTCTTCAATTTTTTTCACTTAGCATGGAAGTATTATATATGACTGCTAAAAATTACGCGTGCATCTCATATACAAGAAAGTTGTTAATAATTATGTATTTAGTATATTACCCTCAAAAGTCTCTTATCTCTGGGGAAAAAAACCGTTTCATTTACTAGTAGTGGCGGTTTTATATACAGGCCGTATAGGGTCGGACGGCATTATTTGAGGTCGGCAGTGTCATTATTATTATTACTATTATTATTATTATCAAACTCGAATTTCGGATTAATTTTAGGGTTACTATTCGTTAACAATATTTTCGGAATATTTAATGGAATTTATACAGTCAACATTCCTCTCATAATTTATAATTAGAAATTTTAATTTATTACTATGGAAATTAAATTTGTTTTATTATATAATATATTGATTGGCCTTAATAGGAATTGATGGGATTGGTCCTTTGCTTGCTTCCGGAGAGTAAATTAGTTTATTGTCGTCCACGTGGTCATTTTTTGAAATATAATAATAATAAACTTAATTGTCAAAAAAGCAGTTACAAACTGCGTATGGCAACGTGGACAGTAAACTAATTTACTCTCCGGAAGCAAGCAAGGGACCATCCCATCAATTCCGATCAAGAGCCCTGAGGCGGATTCAAAAATTTCAGCAAGAAATTCCTAGATAAGATAAAAAGTTAGCTGCGAGTTATAATACTAATGGAATGTCAAAGTGTTTGTAATATCAATATGCTTGAATTATATTTTATGTATCTCACGAAATACGCCCGGCACCCTTTCGTTCCAATGACTGTTTTACCGCGTCGCATCCGTCCCCTGCAAACACCCCGCTATTGTCTCCAGACTTTTTTCTCGCCGTCTCTTAACACCTTTGTCTCGTCCTCCAAGAAAACCGCGATGTTGAGACGAAGAAACGAGGTTTTTGGAGAGGACCGGAGACTCTTTGCTTAATCAGGGACGCCTTGGAGAGTTATCGGCAGCGAAGAGAGGTGCTCTTCCTCCTGCCTTAGCTCTTCCGCCGCCGTCGCTCACCTCATTAAAAAAAAAGCACCGCCGCGTCAGCGCCGGGTCCTCGGAACGACCGTTTGCGCGCGCTGTAGAAGCCCAGCGGAACTCTAGAGGTGAGGAAGGGCCCTTTTACTTTAGGTGAGTAGCGACGGCCGAGAAATAATTACCTCGGTGTACGTCGGTTGCTTCGGATTTCGACGACGTGTTGCTACTTTTACGAACACAACGTTTACAAACTTGATGATGGAAACTCATCCTGTTGAAGACCAAAGGTGCAGAACACATCTCTTTGATCAGCTTCCTTCTTCGACGGACTCTGAAACTGGTCCTAGTGTTCAGACGGAGAAAACCCCGGGGCTACAGAGTTAGTGAACGCAACCAAAGTGCCAATGTTGAGAACATGTAAAACTGATATAATAAGACACAACACAAGCATGCGAGAAAATAGTTTTGAAATTGTTTTCAGTTATTTTGAGAGAACTAGAAATGAAACGTTCCGTAGCGTCTTCGTTCCCATTATGCTGAACAGAAGAGGACGTGTTTGATTCCCGAACTGAGTGAGGTTTTGGCCGGGATTTCTTTCATCAGTGCTGTATAAAGTCTCAACTCTCGTTATCAAATACTCCACCTACATCACGAGTGAAAAAAGATCTGATTACCTGGACCTCTCCACATTAAAAATTTGGTAGACATGAAATAAATAAAAATTAATTAAGTCATCTTGTATCAATGACGGATCTAGGGGGGGGG
>NNCF01125967.1:957525-973163 GCA_002313205.1 Laupala kohalensis | reverse complement strand
GTTGCACAACACAGACGGAAGATTTTGAAATTATATTATACGAACTAGGAAAGTGTGAATGCACCTGACAAAGCTAGTGACGCGAAACCATTGGAAAAAGATCAGATTGGCGGAATGCGTTGTGCGTGAAGTTTAGAAGGAGTGGGGGTTAGCGCCAAGAAGGGAACAACACGGAATGAATCTATCTCATTTGTTCGGGGTTTCTTGGAGAAGACGATTGACTTGCTTAATNTAATTCGTACGAGTGATCTTTATCACGCAGACCATCAGCGGGTAGAATCACGTTGTAATCGTACGCAGATTTATTGAACGAGAACGAGCCAATCTGAATTTATAGTAAAAGATCAGAACATTGATTTTTAAATTCAGTAATTTCTATTAGGCGTGAAGACGCAAGTTACGGAAATATCATTTTATGATATTTTATCGCAGTCAAAGTATAAAGGGAACGGCCGGATACAACGCAAGTTAAACGCGTGATAATATTTGATCAAGGGCTCTAAGTGAAGCCAGCAACGTATTGTAAAAGTTGCCTTACGAATCCGGAAACATTTGCACGCCGGCGGTTGAGAAAATCTGTCGCAAAAGCCGATCGAAACGAGGGAGCACGAGGACGAAAATCGTGGTAAAAGCAGGCGTGGGTCAAGGTCACTGGACGGGCTCTGAAGCAGCTGTGCAGCCTGCGTTGATGAAAAAGAGGTGTTTCGAGCCGTGGTGGTTGAACACGATTTCGAAGAAAATACGCTGGTTGTGAGTATACGTCTCTGTGAGACGGACATTATACGAAGTGATTTCGTTGTTTAGGGACCCATATTTAATTTTGTAATTCGATGTCAACTAGTATCTTGCGAAAGAGAACGTTACATTGGAGTTGAATTTATCGCATTCACTGTAAAAATTGGGGTTTGTTTTAAGAAGAAAGAAGAGGAGAAAAGGCGTTTAAAAACAAAGAACTGTTAATTGAATATCAGAAGGGAAGACGTAATTATTGCTCATTTCGTGCTTGCTTTGATATTGTTTTTCTAAAATTGATTGTATAAATTTTAACTGTAAATGCGCGAATCAAGAGAATGAGCTCAATGTAACATTGCGCAATCAGTTGCGAGGGATTTATATTTGTATTTTGGTACTGTGGGGGCAAAAGAATTGTGTATTTATTGTAAATGTTATATGTATTGTTTATACCTTACTATTGTCAGAATAAATTGTGGTAATCGCATCTGAAGTACCGAATCCTTATTTTATAGTTATCTTAATGCACAGAAGGGTGCATTAGAAGGGTGCATATATATATAACCTCTGTGAAAACAAGCTTTTATTTAAGCCGCGTATAAAAACTAATAAAATAAGTTTAGGTTTTTACACTAATTTAATGCAATGACAAAAGTTAATACTTTCACATCAGTATATCTTAATAAAAATAAAAATACATGCTATCTTTCTCACTAGTTCTAGTGCAATTCTAGAGAACTTTATAAAGCTGAAAATTATCCATCGTATTCCAAAAAGCCGACAATTTAAAAGTAGAAGAAATATTGTGATAAAAGAAGCGAATGATATTACCATGAGTGGCAGGATTGGGGGAGGTATACGAGAGGATGACGTTTAGCGGTTGGATTATGAACTAGTTCGCAGACATTGGTGCTCAAGCGAAACAATTTGGAACTAACACGGAACTTCAGCTGACAATGGAAGTACGATAACTGGGTTCATCTGTGAGGGTTACTTTATTTATTACACCTCGGTTCGTTGATTAGTAGCAACAATGTCGGAAAATGATATCCGACAAAAACAAATGCTTCTTCAAGAATCTTCTAGATCATAGTAAATATTGCGTCGCTATGCGTATCTTAGTATTAACGAGACAAATGAACTGAAAGTATTCACAGCGCTATGAGAAATTAATATGTGATCAAGGCCGCTAGTTACGCAGACGCCACCTTGAAGTAAGATACAACGGGAGGGGAAACTCGGCCAGCTGCGCGACTCCACCTTGAGGGGCACTGGTGTCGTTTTACCCGTAGTGACGTCTAGAGGGAGTTCCTCTAACTACGTTTGTGTTAGTTATAGTATGTCTTCGATAGAGAGAGTTACTGTTGCAGGAAGTTGTTTTACCAGTTCTGTCATCAAAATCATCAAAGAAATTCACCAAAATTGGCGAGGTCCGATAATTAGCGAGGTGAAGTAGGCCATGGATGTATTTCATAATAATAAACAGTGGAGATTGCGCGAATTGAGCAAGTTTGTGTGTACGTTAGTGCCGTTTCACTTCATAAAACGAAAATGCTCAAGTAAGAAGTGTTTGTGTTCAAGTTTACCGGTATGGTTCTTCATATCATTGTATATAATTTTCAATGTTATAAAATATATTCCAGTGTTATTGCATAAGTTCCCCTATATATTTGTGTATGTACTAGTGTGATTAAATTTGTCCAGATGATTTAATGAGTATCATTATTTTTAGAATACATTGTGTATGTACATTACTGAAATATCCGTTTTTGTTGCTCCTTTACTTCGCCTTCCCCAAAAAACTGTAATTTGGGTGACCTGTTTGAATTTGGAAGATAAGTAATATGGAAGCGAACAATTTCCACAATGAATGAAGAACGTAGATGCAGAAAGAACTGTTAGACCTGCTAACCCGACGACCAAGTAGTTTTGACACCGATCACCCGTAGCGTGGTTGTCGATTTAGTTGACGGAACTCCCCATAGATGGTGCCACCCTACTTTCCCCTCCTGTTTTAATATTACTTCATGGACACCACAAATCCATTTTTTCTCTTCCTGACCCCTCACACGCTAAATTATGTAATAGAAAATAATAAATGGTTTACAGTTGTGATTTTCGAAACTCCTCCTCCTAAACATTCCCAATGTATAGATGTAAAACGCGTGGATATAGGTTTCACCCGGTCTCCAAGAACCTCTACTCATCCCGGTTTATAAAGACAAATTTTTGAAAATTCAAATTTCCCCTCCTACTTTTCTTTCCTTTTATGTAACGGTCGGTCAACATAATCCAAAAAGAGAAGTTTCATATTCTGCGTGTCTGATGACGGCGGCAGCAGAAAAGTCACATCCAACTTGTGAGTGACTTTAATGTGTTGTATTTTCTATTTTTCATCTGAAATAAAATATTATAAAATATTTAATAAAAATATAGTCTTTCTGAAAGAATAATTATTTTTGGAATTTAACGAAAAAAATATTAATGTATTAATAAGCTAATGAGGTCAGTGATCATCTTTCATTAGAGAATTAAATAAAAGTTAACTTAAGGGTATGAAACAATAAAAGCAGAAAATCCCCAATAATATGTAAATTAAATCTACAGATTTTTACCTCTATTTTAAAAATTCATCTTGTTTGAATTAATTATTTATTACCAACGATACAAATGTACGTTGCTAACGACCCAACTTTCACTAACATATTCGCGCTTAAATTAATGTTAACGTAGAAGCCGGTGATTGGATACATCGCTACGTGTGCGTACTTTTCTCAGACGTTCAATATCTTTCGAACGCAATGTAAGAACTCCAAATCACTCGTCAGAAAATGCACTATTACACTACTAAATACATTATTGGCAAGTGCCGAAATATTTTTCCTCGATACACATATGTTACTGACGACGGCTGCTATGCAGCCGATAAAGCTTTATAACATTATGAGCAACAAACAAACAAACGACATTTAATTTATTTTTCTTTGATAATGTTGCTAATGTTTACACAATCACCAAGTAAACATTCTTAAGAGATTCTCCTTCTAATTCACAGCCACAATATTCCTTGAAATATCCGTGGCCAGTTAGAAATAGAATAACAACCTTGGTCAGCACAAACCATTTCCTGTGCTTCTCCGCAAATTGAACATTCGGTATTTATACGAACCTTTTGTAAGGGTATGATTTTGTTTGAGGCAAAAGGGAGAGAAAGAGAAGCTTTTGGAAGAGAATTATATTTCACTGCTTCGTGGTTCGGTGCCTCAGAGAATAATAACGTCAAAAGACTTTTCCGCTTGATCGAACGAGGGGAATCAGTTCACAGACGGAACGCCGCAGGTGACTCTGCTCTGCATCTAGCAGCATCTGCGGGGAATGAACGCGTTGTTATCGCTCTGCTTGGAAGCCAATGTCCCGTCAACACACGAGATCAGAATACACGCACCCCTCTTCATCGCGCGGCTGCAAATGGTCACGTGAACTTTTAAGAGCTGGAGCGACTGCGGACGCTGTGGATATAGTATTGGAGTCTGCGCTTTGCAGCTGGCTGGGGATGCCGGACATCTGGAAGTGGTGAAACCGATACAAGAACCTTATGGATACGATATTCCTAATTGTTAATAGAACACTTCTTCTTTCCAAACGTATCTCTCGTCTCAAAAAGTAAGTCAAGAAACCGGTCGGTCCTCGATGCGGTGTATGGGTACAATCAAGGAGACTGTGTACAGGAGTAGAAACTCTTGGAGTGGGGGTATATGTACGAAAAACGTCGTCAGTTGGGAAGTACGAATCCGTCATCAGCGCCGTCAGACAGTCATATTGGAGCTAAAGCAACTGGTTTAAAAGATCCCATTCCCTCAATTCTACACGTGTAAAATAACCGAATGTTTAACTCTTTTCCCGCGAAGTGGTTAAACTTCACTGCAAGGAAAATGTTAGTAGTTACAATCAAAGAAACTATATAGTCTCCTTGGTTACAGCACATTAGTAGGATTGAGAGAAACGGATCTTTTAAATCAGTTGAATTAGTTCCAATATCTTTGTCTGACAGCGCTGATGAAGGGGTTTGTACTTACTTTTTCGTACACATCGAACCCCACCCCCAACTAAAGAAGTTTTACTCAGTCAACAGGGAAGAGTTATGAGCCAAACTAAGCAGAAAGAGAATTTCTTATAAAATTATGAACTTAGCATATTATTGTAAAATACCATTGTTAATTGTTTTGAATGAAAATGAATAGGCAGGAATCTAAGAGAAATTATGAATCAAGAGTCCTCTTGACTTATGTATAAAACGTCAATTATTACTCATGTAAAGTATGGTTTTCATTCTCAGATGGACACTGAAAAATTGCATAAAGAATATAACTAATTTTCAATTCTTAGTTTGAGGAGTTTAGTAAAAAACATTATATTGATAATGAAGTTGTTATTGTGAGTTTTTGTTTGTCCAATGTAACTATCCCCTTTCAATTTAATTGGCAATTGTTCTTTTGTGTTATATATAATTTTTCTTCTTTCTTAGTTCAAAACAAAAAGGAAAATATAATTTGTCTGTTAGAATTTATTTTCTTTTCTTTACTATTTTTTATAGTTTAATATGTGAAAGTTAGTCTTGTTATTGAAGAAAAAGGTCCCTTGTTTTAATGTCCTTTTCGCTGACACAACCACTGTAAAGGAAAGCCGTAATTTGCAAGCAGCGACAGTCAACCGTCGCGTAGTTTTCTTTTCTCCAGAGGATTTATTCCCGAGGCATTGAGTCAGTTAGGCAGTCATGCGCTTGTGTGGGGGTGGTTATCCCTCTTCTGAATAACATTCCCGTGTTTGACGAAAACAACTCCGCTAACTGTGCGTTTTTAAGAATTTTTTCTCAAACATTATTCCTTTTTTTTGTGGGGCTTTACGGCTCTTGTCGGCATCAAAGGTCATTGGAACCCGAAAAACTTGTACAGGTAGGGAAAATGCAGTTACGCATTAGGGAGAACCCATGACTCTCCCCGCGTGTGCGACTTGTCGAATGATTGAACCCTACCCACTAAAAACCCTCCTGATCTACAACACACCAAAACATATCTCACAACATACATGAAAACATCAAATTGAGGGGGGACAAAAAATGAGGGGAAGTACAAAAAATGAGAGGAATGAGGAAAATGAAAGATACCCTAGCGTGAATAGCGTCGGGATCGAAAAGAACAAGAGGTGACCAAGGGAGGTCAGGAAAGAGAAAGGAAGGAGCCTAGTACAAGTAAGTGGAAGTAATGCCAGACTCAGCTCGGGGCGCCGTGTTCGCCAAACACGTACTTACTACATGTAAGTCCCCTGGGGGGACATTATTCCATGCTTCATATGTGCAGTTTCAGGTTATTTTGACCAGAGGTTTCAGTTATTTCGTTAATAACTGCCACTCGTTAGTAACAAGACAACTATTATTTTCCAGGAGTCAATACACAATTTCCAGAATATAATTCAACAGCCGATGGTCGCTGTTTCATGAATCGAGTGGACAGTTGGTGTAGTAGCGACGTAAGGTGCGGTGAGATCTGGCTCCGTTGGTGGTCCGTTCCCGAAGTGGTTGTGGTCTGTCTGCCGCAGCTCGTAGCCGCCGCCCGACTCCCATTGGTGCTCGCTGACGTAGCACGGCGCCGAGCTGCAGTTAGCGCTGTCTGCGGGTAATCTAGAAACTACTAGCTCCAGCGGTCTAAATATTCTGCAGTTTCTATCTGAATATTTATCATCTATTTGAATATTCACAATTATCATAACTTATTTACTAATAATTTATGTATTTTGTTTCATTCGAAAAAAGATTCTCATCAGAGATTTGTATATTAAATTAACCCAAAATTGTTTAAATTCACAATCAGAAACAGATAAATTATCAAATGTTTATGAATGCTCATTAATTTTTTGTTAATATTTTGTTAATACAGTTCTCTACGTTTTGGCATGTGACTACGTAATAACAAAAATTGTCACTGTGAATTTTATCTGACGACCCGAAACGTTGTAAGAAATTGTGAAAAAAAATTTCAAATGGTCCAAGAAAAGGTTAATTCATAATTATTCTGCGTTGTACATTCGATTTTAGGCGTTGATTAAGGCATTATGTCCACGTTGACTGAAGTCATGTTGTCACGTTTACACGAAACTTGTAAATACTCACCAAAGTACTTCTTATTAATTAATAAATAATTCTACTGATTTGTACTGTTCGATGAGGATAATTATTTTGTGGTTCTGATACTCGATAATAAATTTATACACTCGTTTCACTCTTTGTTTGAGAAGGGTCGCATTGTCTTTGGTCACGAGATGCGGCTGCCATTTCCGTTAGAACTATATTTTCCACAGTTTTTTTTATGAATTATTCCTATAAATGCCCCGTAAGGTATGAAAATCTTAACTTTATTCTTTTCCTGTTTCCATTTGCTATGTTTTAGTAGGGGTCTTTTTCGCTATATAGCTCATATTTTTGTCAGAATATCCAAAGAACATAATCCCGCGAAAGCTTCTCCACATAGCCCGTAGTAATTTTTCAAAATTTTCCCCGAAAGGGTATGAAAACCCTACAGCACTGGTTAGGTAATGCTTTATTCTATCATTCGAAACACCTTTGGGGTGTACTTAAGCTAAGTCGCTCTGATGGGTATACTTCAAGATGTAAAGGTTCCATAAAGTGTTGAGAATTTGTGTCGGANGGGGGGGGGGTGAGTGACCGGGGGCGGAGGGGTAGCTGAGTCGGCGAGGTGCACCCTCGAGGGCATAGGGGCTAATGCAGGCAAATGGAATTTTCCACTCGCTGGAGCGTTTGTCGACCGAGGCACCCCACATCAGTATTCGGGCAGTGGGCAGGACGCAAGAGTCGGTCAGACGCTGCGGGCTTCGACGTCTCATCCTCTCACGATAAGGAGAACCATCGGCAGACGACAGGACATTATCGTACTCGAAATAACGCCACTCAGGTAGTCGACTTCTCGTAATGCGCTCCTCAATATATTTTCCTTATTTTCGGAGCTGATCAGGATGCTAGATATATCAAATCTTCTCCGACTGTAATATTAAAAGAATATATTTCCTAGTTTAAGAATGAATAAGTAAATAACAGATAATATATTATAGGATACTTACTGGAAAAACATCGCTGAATACAATTCACAACGTTTTGGTACCCATTAGTACCATTATCAAGTGAGATAAAATATTGCGAGTGAAAGTTGAAGTCAAACTAAAATTGATCACAGAATTTTTGTACCCCTCCTATCGTTACTCCAGTGGTGTCTATTGTCTGTGATCAATTTTAGTTTGACTTGAGCTTTCACTCCCAATATTTTATATCACTTGATAATGGTACTAATGGGTAGCGAAACGTGAATTTTAAAACGTTTTAAAGTTTTTTTATAGTTCTTATGTATTTTAATTTGTGATAATCTATTTCCAATAAGTATGATATGTGTCTAGAGACGGCATCGATTGATGTAATTATTAGCGAATTTAGTGTTAATTACTAGTCAACAATACTTTCCGAATGATTTATAGCTTGATAATGATACGTTCTTGTGAAATGACTTTTATTAAATAGAATATTTGTTGGTATTTGTTAATACTATAACACGTGTCGAACTATTTTTTATCGTTAAGAGTATGTTGAAATGTTAAATCCGCCTCTGCCTTAGGGCCCTTGATCGGAATTGATGGGATGGTCCCTTGCTTGCTTCCGGAGAGTAAATTAGTTTATCGTCCTCCACGTGGTCATACGCAGTTTGTAACGGTGTTTTTGACACTAAAGTTTATATAATATATTGTGTGCTTTAATAGGTCGTAAATTATTTATTCATATATCACTATGCAGACGAAGGAGGACTGTTTCCTAGTCTATATTGCGGTAAAGGTATCAACGCTTCTTACTCTACTCAGTGACGGGCCGTTTTCCTCGTCTGAGGAACACGAAAAATAACTTGAACCACAGTTGTACGTAGAGGTATTGTATGCCGAAAGTTTATTAACGTCCTATCTTATTTACCCTTCACTATAATTGAGATTTCAATTACGTACTTCAGTGAACTGCTACAACAAAAACTGGTTGTCGTAGAAATATCATTGAAATTTTGATTTATTTATCTTAATTACACATGAAAAATGAGCTGTTACTCAGTAATTAATAGTAAGAATTAGTCATATTTTCCGCGTGCATATATAATTAATACCAAATCATACTACCCTATTTTTTATGAACAGACATATATTTGCCACTAAAACACAAATAAATAGAATAGCATACATAACGTTTGAATCCTTAGTATGGATCATCTTCAGGCCTTACGTCTGTTGTGATACACAAGAAAATCAATATCAGCTAGATACAACAATGGTTAACTATACATCACTCTAAATGTATACATACTTTCCAAACAAACATGAGTATTAAAGTTACAAAGAATAAAATGAAGCAAGTAGAGCAATAAAGTAAAAAAAATAAAATAAATCTGAACAGACAAACTACATTTTTAGTTGTTATTTTTTAAATTAAGAAACGAGAAAAAATTCATACTTCAGAAATTACGTATATGTCTGTTCATAAAAAATAAGGTCGTTCGATTTTGGTATTAATTAATAGTACGATTAATAGTTGGTTTTATGGCAATTTATCCAAGATCTTGTAGATTGCGCTAAGCACCGGAGTGTTGGAAAATGTCCGCAACAACAGATTAGGACAGGTCGAGTTTCAGCTTCTCGATCTTTAGTGAGGAGTATACGTCCAGCTCTTGCGCAATATTATTACGATTTGTTTTTGAAAAAGATTTTCTTCTTCTAGGAATGCTTATTAAATAGAGGCGTGACTCATTAATACTAGCTCATATTTCTTCCGTGTACCCTACACGCGGAGAAGATATGAGACGGGAATCCTACTTTGATCGCAGGCATGTTAAGCACCTACACCTAAACTGGGCGGTTCACGTATCTCCTGTCTATAAATGCATTGTATAGTATATTAAAATGGTTATTGTAAAATGTATAATGTTCTTAGTAAATTAATAACAATTCATTGTAGTAATTTGCCATATTATTGTTAAAATTTCTGATTTACTCTTGGGTTATGTATTCATGCTATATAATTTAAGTATTTAAAGCTTCGAATAAGTTGTGTTCGGTTTTTAGCCGTCATCCTAATTTTTTGTTTCTCTAGGTTTTCTTTTCTCGACTAAAGGTAAATACTGGAATGATTCCTATATTGCTACCCCAAAGTAATGTAACGAATTGATACCTCCAATTATTGTTTGTAATGTTTATATGTGTGTACTAATTATGGGTGATTATATGTATGTACTAATTATCGGTGATTATATGTATGTACTAATTATCGGTGATTATATGTATGTACTAATTATAGGTGGAAGAGCAGTGACTTGAGCGTAGCCTTGTAATGAAGTTATTTTAATCTTCTTATCTTCTTTTTCTACTTCTTCCTTTCATTAAATAATGTATTACTCTATCAACGTTTGGGGTACAATTTTCACATTTCAACAGTACAGGAATCACACGCCATCGAGTAATGCATTACAAACACACTCCTGGAACCATTCCACTTCTTCTAAGTGGAGCGAATGAATTCATACTTTCTACGTACCGGTTAAGAAAGACTATTTTGTAAATACTTTTTCTTATAGACTCTATTTGTAAATACTAATTTTGTAATAATTCTTGTAGGCTCTTGTCTTATGAAAATACTTTTGTAAATGTCTTTTGTAAATATTGTCCCTTGTAAATATCTTTTCCACGCACATTCTTTGTGTCCTGACCGTTGGTTTTCCGTGGTTCCCAACGTTGCTCAATGAATTAGTCAGTTGCACCTATTTCAGATTTAGGAGACTATTACAGTATACCGAAAATTTATAATAAAATAATGATAATTAATTTACTATCCATGCATAACTAAATTTAATATTACGGCAGCAGGAAATAAAAATATCAATCTTTCTATGAAAAATGTACACGCCACTAAACAATTCATTGAGAGTGAATACCAGGGTATGTAACGCACAGCCCACGGCATTAAAGGGCTTAAGAAGGCAAAGGGGTTAAAGCCTCGCCACACGTAATTTAAAATGTAAATATTGCAAATAAAATGTCCTATGGAATTGAATTGTATGAATTCACGAGAAGATGATTGATGAATCCATTTTCCCTCATTTTCCTTTCGCAGCTTCACGAATATGGGAGTGTACCAGATTATTGTACTTTGCTCCCATACGACTCTCACAGTTATTTTCAATTTATTTGAGCCATTAAAAAAACCAAGAAACCTGCGCACGCGTGACCCAGGAAGAAACAACCGCTTGTCACGTTAATTTCCGAATTACGAAGAACTCGAGTTATAATTTGAAACCACGTTCACTCGATCACTCACTTATTTCAATACACTTACATTTTTAAGTGGATGACGCACTTTACTGAATCGAACAGATTGTTATTTATTTTTATACTTGTAATTTTGTTCATTGACGTTTTAGTAGGAAGAAATTGCTCGGACACTAGAATTAGATTCATAAAGTTATACCCATCGATGAGCATTTTTATGTCGTATGGATTAATTACTTTTTAAAACGATGAAATAAATGTAAAAAATTACCGGCGGGACGTTCTGATATACAATTTCAGACAGTCTTAATTTATTTTCTATTAGATATTGTTTGAAAAAGTTTATTTGTTTACTGAGAAATACTTCCCTGTAAAACGCTTTTAAGTAATTAGCGTAAATCTCGTTTAAATGTGTAAATTCGCACGCATACTCCTTATCTAGATACGTATAAATAGAGGACAATCGTAAAAATACCTTATCGATTGCCAAGTGGAAGACAATCTAAAAGGTTTGTGTAATTTGTTAAATTCATTTGTTGACGTGTGGAATTTCTTTGTGTTTTTATTTTTGATTAATATATTTACTGGCACATTAATGTAATACATTCCCTAAGAAAATCACCCGAATTATAATATTTTTCTGTTTAAATACTGTTTAAATGAAATACAGACCTCTAACATTCTCCAGACAACTGTCTGTTCGTGAGCACAGGTTCCCCGACTTCTCTCCTTCCCAATTCTCTCTCCCAAGTCTTGGTGAGGTGAAGGAGCGTGCCTCATGACCTGAATTTCCACATAAGACATAACATATAAAATATAAGGCATTAATAAATGAATAAAAATCTTGAACTAGTGTATTGGTATGGTTGTATATTATGAATATGTAAGCGGTCACGCAAGTCAAACGAATAAAAGTATGTTTTTTGGAGTGTGTGCGTTATTTAACAGTGGGCATTAATTACAAATCCCACCTTACTAGATATGTCAAGGTCGTAATGATAAACAAGCTGTGTCCGGTAAGTAAGGCAAATATACTTTTATACAAATTTATGCGAGATAAGGGTACAAACTTTAAAAACTGTGGAAAATAGTTCCCTTGGGCATCTACACCCTTTTTCCAGCGACTCTGCCATGCACGGTACGCGTCCTGGAAGGCAGGCGTCTTCGGGAACCTCGTCAAGGGCCTTCGTCGCAGCGGTTTGGGTCTTTTCAATAGTCCCAAAACGGTTTTTTTTCAGGCGCTTTTGATCCTGGGGAACAAAAAGATGTCAGTCGGGGCAAGGTCTGGACTGTACGGGGGCTGCGGCAGCGTTGCAAAGTTATTCCTGGCCAGGAGCACCCGCACGCGCGGAGCAATGTGGCTGGGAGCGTTGTCTTTGCGAAGCGTCCAGATGGCGGCGATCTCCCTTCTCGTGCGGATGACCATTTTTCTTAATCTCTCCGGAACATCAACGTAGTTTTCTGAAGGTTTCAAGTTTCCACCATCGTCTGGACACTCAATCGACGATCCGTGTTCAACAAGTTTCGCACACGGGCCACTTTTGGTTGACGAAGGACGTCCAGAGTAGGGTTCATCGGCTACCTCTTCTCGGCCGTATCTAAACATCTTCAACCACCTCCAAACTCGAGAATACGAAAGAGCTGCGTCCCTGTAAGCTTCCTTAATCATTGCGTAGTTGTCGGAAAGATTTGTTTGGCATAAGATTTGATCGTGTACAGTTGTTTGTGCGAGTCCTCCTTCGCGCGTCGTGACACAGGCAGGACACCGGAGTACACTAAAACAACGATCCGGTCACACCGAGAGCTTGGAGCAGAGTAATCTTGGCAGCGCTGGCGGAAGCCTCCCCCTCCTACACCAACGAATTCAAACGCGCTACGACCAGTAGAAGCGCAGGAAAAAAAAACATTTCCCGTACCTACCGGACAGACCTTGTACATTTCGGAGGAGCTGATACTCGAAATTTCGCAAAATAAGACGCGAAATATAAAAAATACAGAATTATTACCAAATTTTATGATAATTTGGGTCCTTTGTAGGAGTTTAAAAAAATATAACTGCGATTCTTTTGCTACGTATGATAGAAATTACACACATTTTCTGTTAAATAAAAATAATATTATGTTTATGCTTTTATTGTTATTCGATGCATACTCGTAGTAGGTGACATCCTCTAAATGTATACTACGTGTGGCACTTGAATTTTCTTTAGTTTACAAGTTTAGTTTAGTTTATCGCTGACCCGTATGTTGCATTCCTTACTATCTCTCCCCAAAAACTCTTCTTTCTTTTCATTGCATGTAAATTTTCTATTCTTTTCCTATTTCCCATATTATAATACGAAAAATCATACCCGGTCGAATGGAACAAGATCAAAAATTGTGTTGATTCAGAATCCAAAACATGTGCGTCGATCAATATGGAAATTTTCGTGGTGTCATACACATGATACCTTTGCTTCTGCCGATGAGCGATTCACACAACGGCTTTGGGAATCGAATCCACAGCTTGTTAGGACAGTCGACAGAGTGGAGAGGAAAGTAACATCATTACACAGTGCGATTCCATCGGAGGACGACTCGAGTATATTGAAATATTGACCTCAGGAGCTGCGGCGGATCTGTGACGGCTATAGCTCCACCCCCTGAACTCACAACAGATAAAACTGCAGTCGATACATGGCATATTTTGTAAAAGTGATACCAATTTCATCATTTTTGTTATTTAGAATTGTTATAATTGTCATTGTTTAATAATATAATTGTTATTTTTATTAATATGAAATTAATAAAATTTATAATACCAGATTAATGAGATTAATACTACCAGATTGTTAATTATTTATTTGATGCATTCTATTTAAAGCTAATATTTATAAAATTTATGTTGTAAAACTATAATTCTTAAACAGAAGTGCTCCCCGGTTAGCCCCCCCAACCGCCGTTGATTACGATCTACATCCACCGCTGTTGAGTGACAATGTGCTGTTGAGGCAGGTGAGTCACCATCTTGTGATTCGTGCATCCAGATGTGTTATTTCAATAGACGCCGTAATTAGGCAAGAGCCAAGGGACTCTGTACAAAAAAAAATCAACTCCGCCTGAAGAAAAATCGGAGAACAACCCGGGCCAGGATGGGAAATAATAATTTTATTTTTATTAATATTTTATTATTTCTTAACGACAGTTAATTGGGCGGCGCCTTCGTTTGAAACCAGCTCCCTCAGAATAATCATACTTTTCAATTTTGTGGTTTTAAAGTACAGTGCGTTGGATGTGAGCTGTTCCCAATAATGTAATTTTCTGCACTTCACTGTCCTTAGTATAACCTGGGAACTTTACTACGTTCTTATTCAACTTTTAGGGATCGTTGCTAAATCCCCAATGATAATAGGTATTGTGATAAACTTTCGATCGGGTGAAAATGGAATCGAACCCGGGACACCTGCTTTGATCGAAGGGGTGTTAACCACTACACCATCCGTTTGCCTGTAACAACTGTACACCATTCTCACTCAGACCTAAACCCGGGAAGACCTGAGACATCCCCATGCAGGAGATAAGTGAACCAGGCGGCACACTATGCTGTCTGGGTGGAAATGGTGTACGGCTGTGGTAGGCAAATGGGTGGTGTAGTGGGTAACACCCCTGCGATCACAGCAGGTGTCCCGGGTTCGATTCCCTGCTCGTCGCCTTTTCACCTGACCGAAAGTTATCACATATCTTCTCCACGTGTAGGGTACACGGAAGAAATATATGGATCATAGGGATTACTTATTATTATATAGTTATAATATCATGCACTTATGATATTATTACTTACCAGGAAGGTTTCATCTTGCTGCGTCATATTAAATCACTATCTCATTCCGCTGAAACTGGTCCTCCGAAATCTATGGAATGGAGCCCTTCACTCTCGGTACAATGGTTCGCACGTCATAACCCCTTACATTCGCTTGGCGGCGTTCGAGTCCCGAGAGGGCAGGGCGTAATAGGCGTGTGGATGAGGATGGGGTGGAGTGAGAGGGGAGGCTAAGTGGAGTAGTGCCAGTGGGGTGACTGGTGAGGGTGGGTTTTGCGTTCCGCAAACAAATACCGGATTGAAACAGTCGCAAGCGGATTTGCGCTGCACGAGGACATATGTTCGCATGGCAACTGACTGACTCAGCTCTCGGAAATGCGCAACCGACAGTTCTCACTCTACTGTTCACAAACGAACCACTGTTTCATTACTTTTTACCAGTTAGTTCTTCTATCTCCTTTCCTCTCTCTTACTTGAATTCTTACTTTCGTTCTAGTCTCTTAAAAATACAACCAAAAACACATTTTGTAGAGAGTAAATATAACTTTCGGTCAGGTGAAAATCGAACCTGGGACTCCTGCATTGATCGCACGGATGTTAACCACTACACCACCAGTTCGCCTTCCACAACTGTACACCATTTCTACCCAAATCTAAATCCCAGAATACTTGAGACACACACACACACATATATATATATATATATATATATATATATATATATATATATATATATATATATATATAT
>NNCF01125967.1:926643-949631 GCA_002313205.1 Laupala kohalensis | reverse complement strand
TATATATATATATATATATATATATATATATATATATATAACATGCACAATAAGTACATGTTACTCTATTTATTTACGCCTATTTCAGGTCGAAAAGAACAAAAACCAGAACAGAGCCTCAATGCACATCGTGATCCTGTGGGTCACGAAGGCATTGTCATAGGATAGAAATGAAATGCGTGATTCGAAGGGAGGTTTTTTATGACCACATCCGACTCCTCTGCAAATGGATGTAATTAATGTTTGGCGACATGCCATCGCAACCCCCACCCCCGCGCACTAATACGTTGGGGTGGATGCACACGCGTGCTTCGATGCCGAGAGCCGCACCACGCAGATTGTCGTTGACTCAGTTCCACATTGGGGTTTACAGCGCAAAGGAATACAGGAGAAATGAATATATTGGGTGTCCATCTATCTTTCTACGATGATAACTCATGCAAAAGGCGTGAAATCTCATTGTCACTGACCGCACCCTTGGCATCGACAGGGTGCGTGATGACCAAGGCTTGCATCGATATACAGTAAAATGTTCAAAATATGCACTTACAATGTGCGTTAAAAAATCCAAAATATGAACTAAAAATTTAATTAAATGCTCACAAAAATATCAAAATATTCCCTAAAAATAGATTACATATTACCTGCTTATTACTAAGAAAGTGCAAATGTAAATAGGGTTCGTTGAATAATACCGCATACCACTAGGCTCGTTCTTCCAGCGTAAGCCATACTTAAATAATACACATGTAAATTCTGATTGATTACAGTAATTTAACATAAGAAGTACAGAGTTCAAACATAATTCTTCAAAAATATTCATTTCTTAAATTCAAATGGACCCGCATGTGATCAGTGGCGGATCTAGACCGTAATAAAATGTGGCGGGGGGAGGGGGGTAACCGGGGAGCATTTTTGATTAAAAATTATAATTTTACAACACAAATTTGATAAATATTACCTTGAAATAAAGTGCGTCAAATAAATAAATAACAATCTGCAATGTGGTATTATTAAAAATAATAACAACAATTATTTATTAGTTTTTAATATGGTATTATTAATTTTATTAATCTGGTAGCAGTTTTACAAAGTATGCTGCTTATCAATTTCAATTTTATCTGTTAAGAGTTCAGGTCTAATGGGGGGGGGGGCACTACAGCTCCCTTACACCCCAACCGAATTAGATCCGCCACTGCCGGCGATGATACATTCGGTCGAAAGAGCTTTTGCCAACTTAACAGAAATAAAAGTAAACGAAATGTCAAACGTAAGTTCGTATTCGTATATTAACAAGTTGGAAGTTTCCATGTTTTCACAAAGCTGCGTACGAACACACAACACCGCAGTTCTAATCTATTCGACGTTGTTTGGCCTGTGTTTTGATAATACAGTAACGCACTCAAAGCAGTTAACCTAGATGCGGATCCAAAAATTAACAAAGAGATACTTTTAAGTCGAAAAATGAGTGACTCAGGAGTGTAGAGAAGTCAAATGACCAAAATTGGTTTCCTCCATAATTATCACTATTTTCTTTACAAAGGCGAATGTTTACAGTTCATTCTGTATGATTCCCACTATTCATATTTATCCACTGTTATTCGAGAAATATCATAAAACCGGAGGGAATAGACAATTACATGCCCCGTGTGACGCTGGATATATTTTACTTGTGATCACATAAAGGAGTATAAAGAAGAATTGACGTTGATGACCGGTCATAACAAATCTGGATGTCGTGTGTTTTCTCCACTTTGATACAAAGAATGTTGATTAAATTAATGTTCGTGAGTTAATCTTCATGAAATTAAAAATAATTGAAGAGAACTATTAATCCTTACCTGCTTCTGAGTTGCCACGGTGATTATACGAATCTTCATAACCTTTGTAACATATTTCCGGTAACCGATATAATCGATAATAACAATAAAGAAACATTGACATTTTCATCGATAAAAAACTTTGAGAAAAATATGTCGAAAGAAAATTGAATAACGACCATAAATATACTTCGGAAGAAAAACGTTTCTTATCAGTGAACTTAAAAACATTTGGTGTTTTGTGTGAAAACTACTCTAAAAAAGAGTTTTAGCTAGTTTTCTATGGCATTAATATTAGATGGTTAATATTTTTCGAACCAGTTTTGAGAAGCGAAACGCGTAGTGAGAAAAAAAGACTATTTCCCTCATGCAATCACGTGTTGAACAAAAAAGATACACTTAACACTTTCTTAAAGATTCTGTTGCATTAACTGAATAAACGTTTTTTGTTAAATATGAGTAAAAGTTAGTTAGTGACCTACAGAATTTGAAATAAGGAATTTAATATAGATGGAATTGGTCACTGTCTATTGGCGTAATTCAAAATAAAATTAATTCGCGTAGCCTCTCCAACTATATGTTTATTATTATAGTTAACTTTCTAACCCATAACGATCATCTTCAGTAATCTTCCTCCGGACAAGGAAAAGTGGCAAATAACTTTAATGAGACACCACGCAAGTCAATTTCATAAGGAATTTAATTTTTCACGAGAAACAAAAGATTCGCGACAAGAGACGTAGATTTTTAGGTTCAGTGGATTTTCACGATTCCCAGTCGCGCAGTGATCTCCACTGGACACAAGAGTAAGTTTGATAATCACCAATTATATGGGTCAAGTAGTTCCCCTACTGGAAGGCGATCAAGTTTTGTTATTTTATTTGTATTAACCATACTTTGATCTGCACTTTAGAATTTTGGATCTAATCAAGTACTATTCTTCATATTGATGTTACAGATACAGCTGAATTCTCTATTAATAAAATAGATTCCGCCACATTCGAAGTAAGAATAAAATAATAAATAAAAAACCATTTTAAAAGCAAGCTTTTAGTTGAGCGATTTACTCAAAGGAATAAGATAAGTTAATGTTTTCATTAAAGTGATGCAATGTCAAATGTTAATGTCTCCATACATAAAAGTGGATACCAATTAATTTCATGACGGGATGGTGAGTATATGTCGATGTCTGTATTTTATTTACTATTCGCGCGACAAGCTTTTTGAAAACAAATAATTCAACGTAAAATATTAAATCATTTTCAGCAATAAAGATAGTAAGTGCCTTTATTTTTATTAGGATCTAGTAATGTGAAATATGTATGGAGGTATAAGCATTTTACATAATAATTAATCTCGCTTCATTTGTAATTATCAAAATACCTTTTAAACACAAACTTGTATTAATATAAATAAATAGCATAAATGTTATAGCACCCGTGAGATACACCTTCCGATAGCATACACATCTTTTGAGAAACGATCGTAATGACAAGAAGTTAAAGCGAAAAATGTAGGTTATGCAATGCATTATACTTACTTGTATGAGAGGGGTTGTATTTCATGGGAAGCTTCCCAGAAATAATTCGCCACGAGTTATCTCGGAATAAAATCGTTATAAAAAAAATACTTTTTAAACATCATAATATTGCATTGTCGGAGGGTTTGTATATGTGTGCCAAATTTCAGTTCAATCGATTGAAGGGAAGTGGTTTAAAATTCTGTTGCACGATTTGGCCCAAACATACGAACGAACAAGTGAAGTTAAATAAAAGCTTGCAAAATGAGACAGTCACGTGACTGAACAACGTTCCTTCCATTGATGAATCGCAGCGAATACGTTTTGGGAAATAAATGGGTGAAACACCTTGGTGAATACAATCTACACAATCTTTATTTCTAAACATACTGTTATGAGTGATAGAAATGCTCGTAAATAATACAAAAATTACGCAATATTTGAATGAAAACTAATTTTCATGTCACGTATTGTAAACTTCTTTTAACCAGCAAAATAAAACCGTCCATATTATTCGATTTTTTTAGTTCATTAAACATCGAGTAATACTATTTGCGTCATCGTATGTTTTTAATTTGTGCTTCACACACTTGACGGTATCGTTCGTTAAAAATTCCTTCGACACATTTCGCATAACGTACTGCATCTTTCCAACTCACAAATCGTTGTTTAGCACCGCATTGAATATCGACACAGAACTCAAACTTTACTTTTCCCAATTTCACTGAGCCGCACTCGCAGTTAGAGTCACTGGTATAAACTTGTAGTTTCGAGTCTTCGAGCATCCACTTAAGGGAAGAAAGATTTTTCAAAAGAGTCGTTTCGTTGAAGAGTGAACCCTTAAGAGTCATGAATCGTGTCAGTTTTCCGTCTTGCAGCCAGGAACGAATTTCGTGTTCCTTCACAGTTCGAATATTGTTTCCCCAAAGAAGAGCAGCGTATAAATTCGTTTCGTCATCAAATATGGGGAGGGATGTTAGCTTATTTCCACTCAAGTTCAACACAGAAATATTACGTAATCCAGATATGTGGCAAGAAGCAAATGCGCGTAGATGATTTTTCGACAAGTCCAGAACTTCGAGCGAACTTTCCTCTTGGAACAATCCCACTGGTAATGTATTTAATGTATTATTTCTCAAGTTGATAATTTGTAATTTCTTGGAAGAAGTAAAAGCCGCCGGAGAGATCCGTTTCAGGAAGTTGTTTTCCATATCGAGCTTTTCCAAGACGGGCAATTCCGAGAAAATGTTTGGAGAGATAATGATCAACTTGTTGTTCTTCAAGGAGATGTTTTTAAGCTTTTTGAGTCCCGAGAAAATATGTTGCGGTAAAGACATCAATATATTCCAATCCAAATTAATCATCTGCAACTCAGTCAAAAAACAGAATATTCCTCCGGGGATATGTCTTAGATTATTATTGTTGAGCAACAACATTTTAAGTTTGAACATTTTTGAGAAAGCAGTTCTCGGAAGTTCTTCTATTCTATTATAACTGATATTCGCTACCGAAACTTTATCTGAGCAACGATCTTTAGTTCCGAAAGTAGTTCTATTCCGAGACGAACAGTCCAAGGATCCAGTCGAGCAATCACAAGGAGCTCCAACTTCCTTATTCGCTTTCACGAACCATAATGAGTCGTCTTGAACATCATAAGTCACACACCTTCCCGAAACCACTAGTTTCATGAAACTTACACACACTACAATCACCAACAAACGACATCCCATGTCGAACTCAGTTCATGAGACGTTGCGCTGCGTACTGTCTAGATTACAATGATGTCTAAAAGTCTCATTCCATAAAGATTATGAACCATATGGTACCGAATCTAACGGGGATACTGTCGCTATCTCACAGGACGTATGCTGAACCGCAAAATATTTAACGGATGTTAACTCTGCTTCTGAGCGTGAGGAAAGAGAATGAGACTTTCGTCTAAGTTCTCCTTATGTATCCACACGATTCTACGAGTCATAAAAGATCTGAAGGAGTTTTTTTTTAATACCCAGTGTTATGTGTAGCAACGTAAATTTGTCAACTGTTTAGTTCCATGTATCACGCCGTTGTTATAGTGTTTTTTTTTTAAATAATCATTGAGAAAATTAAAAAATATTTGAATGCACTCTTCTTCTTGACCAATTTTATTTATTGTAGATTATTTTTATCTGTTGTAAACCTTGACACCAGTGGCGGATCTAGATCGCACTCAAGAGTGGGGTGGGGGGCTAACTGGGGAGCATTTTTGTTAAGAATTATGGTTTTTTAAACCAAATTTCATAAATATTACGTTTAAATAAGATGCATCAAATAAATAATTAATAATCTGGTATTATTAATAACAATTATTTATTAACGTTATTAATATGATATTATTAATTTTATTAATGTAGTGTTATTAATAACAATAACTATTATAACTAATAACAATTATTAATCTTCAACACTTACAAAGTATGTCATTTATCATTTTCAGTTTTATCTGTCAAGAGACGAGGTCCAATATGGGGAGAGAGGGCTAAAACCCCCTTAGCCACCGTCCGCCTCCGCTTGGCACCACTGTGTCGCTTAACTATATAATACCATCCTGTTTCTCTCCAACTATCCTTCGGTCATTTGGACCACAATTAACAATATGATACCTTATTTTCTTTCTCGCATGAAGGCAGACAAAAGTTGCAAGTAAACCAAGAATAGTATTCTCCAATATTCGTTGCAATATTAGGTTCGTAACTTCAAATTCTCTCGGTACACCACGATATAATTCAACTTATACACAAAAATCTGGAGTGTGTCTCACTCAACTTTTCAAAATTAGGTCATTTTTCAACAACAGGAACATTGAAGTAAAGAACTGTAAAGAATTCTACATTGGATATAGTTATTATATATTTAAAAAATTTAACAATTGCTCAAACTTTGATATTGTCATATATTTTGTAATTATGGAGCATATATAGTATATTATTCGCAAATACATATAGCACGTTAATTAAGTTACATCATTCTGCAAAACATGGAAATAAATTATTAACATCGTAAGATATTAATCTTCATTGTTATAATGTTAATTCTTTCACACATGACCTCCACGTTGGAAACAAGATTAGCAATAGAGAGAATCTGACGGTTCAAATTCATTATATGTTTCACTCTTTTGGAGGGGGGTGCTTTACGGCTTGCCGACATCGAGGTCATTAGAGCCCTAACATTTTTGTACAGGTAGGGAAAACGCTGTTACGCACTAGGGAGGACCAACATGACTCTCCTCGTGTGTGGGACTCGCCGAATGACTCAACCATACCCACTAAAAACCCTCCTGAATTACCATACATCTAAACATATACAGAATAGGAAAAGACAGAAAACAGTGTTCTAAAACATTACGAAAAAGAACGAAAAGAGATGTGTAGAAGATGTGAATTTAAAGAAAGAAGGATGCATATTGAAACCCTCCCGTATTTTACTTGTTAAAGTTCGAATGAAACAACAATTGTTCAAAAATACAATAAATGTATGTAAAACAGTGATTTTCCAACAAATTTATTGAAAGTAAAGTAAATTGTACCTTTAATTTGAAGAAAACTATTTATACCGGTCGAAAAGGTTATCCTCAGGGGTACCTATTATGGCCATTGAATTCAAAGGAACAACTCCAATTTAATTATATAAATACTTGAAAACTTACCACCTTTTATGGACGAATAATATTTTTATTTTTTGTGAAGATCTCACTACGTTTCGACGCGGATCGTCGTCGTCGTCAGGTGATCAAGTAAGTTTTGAATGATTTACATAATTAGATTACTTAATGGACGTTAATAATAGTAGAATTGGAACTCCAATTTAAACTGATTTTTATATCTAAGAACTGGGAAACTAGTTCATAGCAATCACAACGTCTTCAGACTCCATTCCGCTCAAAACCTTTCTCAAGAAAAGGTTTCTACATGTTGGTTGACACTCGTAATTGGACCGGCACCCACCCATCCGCGTGGAGTTTTGGAAACCCAGGGCGACGGACTTTTTTTCGTCGGAGAGTCCAACGGACGCATGTCGGGTGAAAGAGGGTTGTAGAATTTGACGGGAAGGGGTGCGGGGGGGTGGAGGGAAGACGACGATCTCCAGGGACACGACGCAGACGCTGCTGCTCCGTCTGTCGTAAAGGAGACGAGGAAACGTAATACTTCTTCAAGATATGGCTACGTTTCTGGAATGCAACAGAACTTCGTTGATCAGTTTGTCGTTTTTCAGGGTCTCTGGTTTATGCGGGTCGGTTTTAATACAATATAGATTTGCAGTTTCTTCAAAAAAATTGATGTGGTAGTTAGCGTGTGTGAAAATTTGTTACTTTGATTATTTAGTATGTCTGTGCACTGGCGGATCTAGACCGTAATGAAGGGGTGGGTCTAACCGGGGAGCATTTGTGTTGAAAATTGTTTTACAACACAAATTGTATCAATATTACCTTTAAATAAAATAATTCACATAAATAAAAACAATTAACCATCTGGTATTATTAATAACAATTATTTATTATAGTTATTAACATGGTATTACTAATTTTATTAATCTGGTATTATTAATAACAATAACAATTATATTATTAATAACTATAATAATTATAACTAATAACAATNTAACATAAAGTATTGTGATAACTGCTGTCTCTTATACACATCTAGATGTGTATAAGAGACAGCCCTTATCCCTCCCCCAGATCCGCCACTTGTGTCTGTGTACGTATGTGAACATACACACATATGGACCTCATTTAGATTATGAATTTCTTAAATGTAATTTCTGTCTCGTTTCTTGTGTACTAATTTTCTAACCATTTTGTGCCGTATGTGTGTATTTTATAGATATTTGGGCGACGGTTTGTTATTTAATTTCTTATTATTGTAACACGTATACTCTTATTATGTCTTCATCTGCCGCCGAGAATTGCTAATTTGCACATTAATTTATTATTATTATTAATAATTCCATGTCCTGTTGCTAGGATAAATAATTAAAATTTGTAAAACAAAATTAAATATGACAATCATTAAACAAATATTAATTTTGTGATGATTTGGAAAAGTTTGTGTCCAAGGATCATATACAGAATGTTCCGAAAGTCTTGTTACCACTACCAAAAATAATAACTAAGGAAGAGCAAGTTGTACAGCAATGCAAAAAATATATCCTAAATTCAATTTATTGGGTTTAAAAACTGTAAAAAGAACTAATAACACCAGAACAATAGAGGAATGCATGATAATGTAGGGCATCAGTTTATATCATCTCATTCATACAGTGACAAACCAAGGAGGACTATTTTCGTGGCACTGAATAAGTAGCACCTTGTTCTGTGTCACCTTTACGAAGTTGAGCGTTCATGATTGTCACAAAGGTTGCGTGATCTGCGTCCTTCAACAGCTGAGTATTCTGGTTGCTGAAACTCCCCCCCCCACCCAACACACACACATGAAACGACTTGGGTCGGTATGTGGAATAACCACTTGATAGGGCGCTGTATCTTTGAGGATTCTGTTAACCAAAATTCATACCTGGCCCGTCGAACATACTATTGTAATTGTAAGTCACTATATTGTGACTTCCGAGCTTGTACACCTACATATTAGGGGTTGATTGCGGTGTTTCGTACACGAGCTAAGCGAGCATGAACTCCACAGCATCGTACCGCTTATAATGTTCACGCACGCTTTTGCCCGCTTAGCTCCTGTTGGCGCAATCTTGGGCTTCACCTCGATATCTGTGGTTGTGTCCGGAATCCAGAAATAAGTACATCGATGACCTGGACGTGTTAAAGGATTGATTTGTTCCATAGTTCCCAAGACTAGGTATCACTGTCCGGGGCAGTGAATGAAGATTTTTGTGATAGATACGTGGAGTGGGAATCACAACGACAACAATCCCCTGGGATCGTGGGGAATTTTCGCATAAACTACCTGGGAGCTATCGTAGACGCTACCCACATGCAAGTCACTTCTGCGCATGCTCAGAATTTAGTGGTACACTAACGCTCCTAGCGTAGTACGTTACAAAACCTCAGTCTGCGTGTGATGTTAGTAGTGCGCTAATGAGGTCATGGTGGATCATTGTCTGGATTTGAGGTTATGTTGATATCTAAGATTTGTTGGTTATGTGTACCGTATAAGCACGTGCTTGTGTTTAACAATATGCATGTATAAAAGTAGTTTGTTAGGGTATAAATTTTTAGTATAATCTGAGTGGAAGAGGTACGCTATATAAAATGCACCGACTGCACTAAATCTTCCCATGTACGTTACGCGGTTAGCGTCATCGACGTAACGTATCCGCTAGGTAGCGTGTACGTTATGCAAAAACTCTCTATTATCAAGCACGCTACCATGTTATTTTGTATTGCTGTATTATAGTGTTTTATTGTTGTTATTATTTTGCTTTACCGTTCTTAAATGAATAAACTGATTCTTGTACTACAATCGATTTTTTATTGGTGTATTACTAGTTCCTCTATAGTTGTTACTGTTTAGTAGGAATAACAAGAATTTCTGACATTGTACATATTTCTTGCGTGACATACTGCCTGTGTATTGTATTTTCAACACTCAAGATTATTGATATTCCCGCCTATGTGAAAATTCACCTCTTCCTCGTGGAAAACCGGAGGAAAACCCGGGGCGGGGTGGGGCTACAGAGATAATGTACACAGCCGTGCCAAGGTTGCGTACAGTTAGAAATAAACTATTACAAAAGAAAAAGGATCAAAGTCAACATGCATGAAAAAAGTAATTTAATCAGTAAGTAGAGTATTTATGTTTTATTTTTTAAATAAAGAATATTAGCATCAAACTCAAAATATCCACGCGAGCAAAGGTGCGTGATCTGAGGCAGTAATGTATGAGAGCAAGGCCTTAACTCTCGTGACGATTCCAAAACGACGTCCCTGAAGGGAAGAAGATATCTCAAGACGTCGTCAAGTGTCCTTCCGCTGTCCGCAACCCTCAGGGCCGACGTCTTGTATTATTCATGGCCTCCGGGTACTAGAGCGACCACTCGCTTCAAAACACTCGAACCAAAACTTGAAGTGACAGGGCGAGGGGAGAGGGAGTGACGTCATCAAGTTAGGGAGTAAAGGAGAAAAACGATGAGAGGTGCAACAGGGAATACAATAGATTTACTGTATATTTCGGTTCGTTCTCAGCTGTTCATATCTTTGGAAGTATGACTGCAGAGACGGATCTATGGAGGGGGAGGGAACTAAGAAGGCTATAGCCCTTTCTATTGGACCTGAATTCTCAACAGATAGAGGCATACTTCGCCACTTTAAACAATTAATGAATTTGGTTACCATTTAATATTATTAATTATTGATTATTTCTTTGATAAGTTGATGTATTTTATTGAAAATATAATATTTATAAAATTTGTGTCGTAATACTCCCCTGGCACTCGCCTCTTGACTACGGTCTAGATCTGCCACTAAGAGTGGATTTATTTTCCGACCAGAACTTACGAGGCAGATCCAGTAGACTTGTTACAAGCCAAGTTGATGTAGCCCTCTATTCATTTCTATCTGGCTGGCCATATCACCTCACGCACTTTTCACTCCAACATCAAATAACGCTATTTTCCTTTCGAGCTTAATTTCTTTCTTCTCTGTCTCATCTCTTCCTTCAAAGGATGGGTTAGCAAGAGGATATGACCATCTCTTGTAGACCTCGATATCATCAAGTGACAATATATCGAGGTACTTGACGGGTTTCACACCACCTCTGGTGGGTACGTCATAGGCTCACGTGTGGAAAGGGACATGGTTTAGTAATGACGATGTTCACAGAAAGATCGAGGTGGCATCTTAGCGGTTCCGCCAACTCTAAACCCGTCAATTTTACGTAAGGGTTGAACAAAGCTATCATGATCCATGATCTTTCATGAATGAATTTTTAATAAAAAGTAAAAACTCTGTCTCACCGACTGCAGGAATATCTTCGTCTCCAACGTGAGCGGGGGGGCGGGAGTGATCTCTCCTTCAACCAAACTGAGTAATTTTTAGATTACGTTTAAGGATGAGGTTTTCGGGTTTTGGTTTTCTTACAAAACGCTTTAGATTAGGTTTTCTAATATTTTTCTCTCGCCCTTTATATATAAATGTCAAATCAGTGCCTTCACACTTACCGATATTCCAATGAGTATCCTTCCCAAATATACATTCTCGTTTAGTGTTGGTTATTGGGAGTACATATGGTTTATATCTCGTCACCCAACTATATTAAATTAAAAAAACTTTTAATGTCAGAGACGACAACTAAAATAACTGAGTTTCCTGTGTTAAAAAACACTGTGCTGCATAGGTTGAAAAACTTCGTGTGTTTTTACTGTCGATAATATCTACGATTCATATAGGAATAATAACAAAGATAACAGAAAACTATGAATATTGAATCCACCACTGCCCTTCGGCGCTTGATCGGAACTGAAGGTACCTCTTACTTATTTCCAGAGAGTAACTTTCTTTATTATCCCCCACAGGGTCATACGTAGTAATGAAAATTGTTAGTTTGTTTATTTCTTTATTGAAAATATTTAAATATAGATTTCACGAATAAAGATAGTTATATTTTTGTGCCTGCAGCTACGATCTCTGTAGGCTGCTAATTTGATCGGTTGACGAAGTATTTTAAAATACCAGTCAATTCAAACAATTTCCTTAACATTGCACTAAGAAAGGAACAATCAGTAGAAGAGGGAAGAGACGTACGCTTTTATTTTTTAACCAGCATAGCAGAGTATTTTTCTCATGGGAAACATTTTTAAAGAAAATACTCGTCTATATTGATAGTTGCTCTTGAACATCTCATTAATCGTCTGCAAAAAAATTTCCCTTCGTTTCCCAACATACCCTTTTCCATTATCTATATATATAACGCCAGTATTTATACCTGGTCACCTCCGCAATATCTCGATCAGATACCTTGGTTTACACCTCGACACCCGGCTCACGTGGAAAGATCAAAGAGGCCAACAACAAACTTGCTCAACTTCGTCCTAACATCAACCGCTGCGAATCTTCACTCGTCCTCTTCAAAACTATTCTTCGACCCCCTATTACTATAACGCTTGCCCCGTATGGTACAACGCTGCTCCCACACACATCCGCAAAATTCAGGGTTTTTTTAAACAAAATACTCTGTTTAGCCACCAAAGCACCCTGGTTTATCCGAAATTCCTCTCTTCACAAAGATTTGAAGATTCGTTTCATCTACGACTACATTCACGCAATATCACTTTTTTTTTCTCTTCCAAAAATTCCAGGCACTGTCCACTTCCACATCGGCAAAGTAGGTCTCGTCCCTCCCAGAATACGCAACCGTCACCCCCTTAATTTACATTTAATAGATCACTCTGAGATTTAATTCTCCAACTTAGGAATTTCTTAGGTGGTGCTCAATGAGTTTCCCCAGTCTTACATGTCTGTCTTATGTTCTAATAGATGTTGTAGTATTCTATTTTGCATGTGTAACCATCCAACATCTGAAAGAGCTCTATGGCTGAGCGATGTATAATCAACTCAGATTTAATAAAATAAAAAATATCTTCTCTCCTTCTTCATCAGAGAACGCGTCTCAGAGATACCGAGATCTTCGTTTCTTCGCTACCTTTGCTCTAACAAAGGAGCGAAGAAATTGCGCAACAGACGATGGAACGTGAGAGTCAAAGGTAATTGAGTGTCACATGTTTTCTCTTCCATGAGATTCGGTTACATTCATCTGTTCAAGGATTCATCTCATTCCACGCGACACTTCTTTTAATGAGAAGAATTTTGATCTCCTTGTGGCACGACAGCGTTCGAAATTATTATCCGAAAATGGTTTAAAAGAGAATTTATTAAAAAAAGCAAATCGTTGATGAAAGTAATCGCAAATGTGAAGCGTGCATTCTCAGCGAGTGCACCATCGAAAGCGTTGTGTAGTAGACCCTTACAGAGTAGAATATTGAACGTCATTATTTCGAAATTATACAAAAACGAAACAAAAAACAGAAGAACAAATCTTTCATTTATTTCGCATGTACAAGTTTTTAAACATGATTTTACTTCATTGTCACTACAATTCATTCATTATTGATACTGATATTATGATAAACTGATGATGATATTAAATATAACATAAAGTATTGTGATAACTGATGGTAATAACTTAATGATAAATATATTATGTGTCAAAAAAAATTGCAAACTGACTAAGACCACGTGGGGGATAATAAACTAAGTTACTCTCCGGCGGATTTAATACTCACCAAAAAATTATTTATTGAATACGTCCTCCTATCATCGATATATTATTAAAAAATAAATGTTTTTGGATATTATGTGCAGTAAAAATTCGAGATAAATAATAGAAGTATTAATGGTATTTCCGCCTACGGAAAATCCGCCTCTACCTCGAGAAAACCCTGTGCCAAGTTGGAAATTCCAACCTTCGTTGGGAGATTTTCGAAACTCAGAGAATCATTTAGGACGAAATGGACAATTTGAAATTTGAATTACAATAGTCGTGAACTGCCTCACAGGAGATGTTTTCTTACGCGGTTCGATGAGTTTCACGTTTATCATAAAGCTCATTACACTTATTTATTTTAACGATAAAATACGGGATAACCGTTGTAAATATCATTTGCTGATTTCACGTAACAGTGAGCCCACTGATGGATCCTCTAATTTTACTACGACGCCAAAATCTTCGCTCTGATGTTTTCCTCTCCTTGTTTATGTTTGTTGGACATATATTCTGTAACACAGACCTCGTCATTCCCTGTCCGAAAATTTTTGCCCGCCTACATAGTAGATTGCGCCGCCAAACTTTCCGTGAAATATGACTCCTCCGAAGTAAGAGCAATTTTGTAACCCGAAACTTTTCCCCCGAAAAACATACGCCGACGTTGATATGTCGCACCAATTATTCACCAGTAATTATCGTAGCCGTAAACTTAAATTTCCCTCTTTGATCACGGAGCTTTTGACCTGAGAAAGTCGTGAGAGAGATCCATCCAGGCCAAGTTGAAACGGCAGCGTAATACCGATGGTTTTATGTCCTAGAATCCTCCATTTCTGAGAAGCAGCAATTAAGGGAGTTTGTTTTGAAGACTCCCTTTCAAAGACGGAGGGTTCATTGTGAGTGTATTCACTAGCAAGCATACACAAGTCACTTCTTCATTAAGCAACCGCGGGGGAGGGGGGGGGTGGCGTCATTAGGCATTATTAGCTGGTTCGGTGAGACGACGTAATTGTGTGGAGCTCCTCCGCTCGTTGGTCCGTCGGACCGGATGGAGAGAGTGCGCAGCGAGGACTGAACAGCATTTCGTGCTCTCCGTCACTGCCTCGAATCCTCGCGACCCAATTTGCAACTCAAATCATCTCAACATCATTTTGCTTTCGCGGCTGGTGTCAAAAATATCTTGGCTTCACGCCCGGTTATTTTTCCATTGTAGTCCTTGTAAATGGGAAATGTATCGTTCTATCGAACTTATCTACTTGGAGCAATAAGAAGGTAGGAATTGTGTGGTAGGGTTATTGTTAATCGGTGGACCGCTTAGCTGGGTTTACCTACAACTTGGTGCACGTGGAGGGGTTAGTAGAAGTGGTTAGTAATTGAGTTATTGATACTACGAGAAAGTGGATGGAGGAAGGAAGGTTCGCTTTTCAGTAGTCGCAGCTATATGAACCGGAACATTAATGTGAAAAGTTACAAGTTTTTTTCTTCCGGATCCTCCTGGAATCGAACTCTGAGTGACATGGTGATGAGCGAGCACGTTAACACTATAGCCACGGAGGGGCTCCAGACTGTTGGCGAGTCATTTGTCGAGTTGCCAACGTTTCAACCTCCATGCTGATTCGCCCTAAAGAAGATCTCAGCTTGGCAGTCTAAACATTGATACCTCGACAGATAACGCCGAAACTGACCGGAAGACAAGATATTTTTAGATCATTTTGAAATTTGTGGAAAGTATACTGAGACAACATGGGAGTTTTCACCAAGAAATATGAGCAAAGTAAGGATGAAATGAAAACTCAGTAGACATTTTGGGAAGGTTTACCCATCAATTTGTCTTGGTGGGTAGGTGTTAATGAAATATATCTGGACGGGATGGAATGGCGTCATATCTGATTCCTTCTGAATATTCTTGGTAAGACGACTAACAAGATTACAACGCGACACAAAATTAAATGGGAGAGATAAAATATTTGCATGCTGTCGCCGTTTTGCATGCCTCTGCCGTATGGAGTCGGGTAGCCATTGAAGCATGGTAGCAACCCCGTAAATAAATAAACTTCCCGTCAAAAAATGTAAAATGCGTATGACCACGTGGGGGATAATAAACGAAGTTAATCTCCGGAAACAAGCAAGGAACCATCCCAGCAATCGCGATCAAGAGCCTAAGGGCAGTGGCGTATTCAACATTTATCCATTTATTATTCCAAAATTGATCGTGGATATTATGTGCAGTATAAATTCGAGAATAATGAAACAAAAGTATCAATGACACTCCTACCCATTGAAAATCCGCCACTACCCGAAGGAAAACCGGAGAAAATCCAGGGCCAGGTTGGGGCTTGAGAGATAATGTACACAACCCTGCCAAGATTGCGTACAGTTAGAAATACACTCTTATAAATGAAAAGGATTTAAAACAACAATTCATGCAATAAAGAATTTAATCAGTGTCAATAGTATACTTTAACAGTGGGATGAGAAACCCCTAAAATATTTTTTGAAAAAGTTTATGGAAGTTTTTTTTAAAACACGGAATGAAAAGGAAGGTTGTTCCGTTCAAATATCGAAAATCGATATTTTAAGAACAGTCCTAAGATACATACGTAGATCTTTCTATCTGAGTGGTGTAGGTTATTGAAGTATTTTTTGTGCGACTTTTGCTCATGGAGACAAGGTGCATGAAGGAATGCGGAATTTGTTACACGGGAGCACTCGTGCCATATTCGCATCTCTTGCCTCCCGGGTGCATGTCCATGAATGAACTCCTATGGGACGGTAGTGCTAACAGCGCTCATTCTATGGTCGAAATGAACAACTATTTCGCGCTTCGATACCTAACAAAACAGTAGCTTTCTTAAGTGGTTAGGAGGGCGTTGCAACAAGTCAGGATTTGCTTCATTTTATATGTATTTACTTTACGCCTTTGAGAGAGGTTCGGACCATGAGGCATTGAGGCTCTTCCACGTAACCGTCGGACTCCGGGTAAGGGAATTGGGAAGGAGAGATATTGGGTTGCCAGGGAACATATGGTACCGAACCGACATTTGTCTGGAGTAGGTGAGGGAAACCCCAGCCGAAAACCTCACCATAGTTCGGTCGAGCAGGGTTTGAACCCACGCTCTCCCGCTCAGCGGGATATGTCAAATACTAAAAAGTAATGGAAGATTTTGTCTCGTGAATCACTATATTTTCTTTCCAAATATAATTTACATTGCTTTACTCAAAATGGATTATTCAATATGGGAATTTACTCAAAATGGAACCCAACGCAATGTGAATACTAAAATACAGATTTAAAATATAGATTAGTGCCTTATTATTATTTTATATTGCGAAACAAATCTAGATTTCTGAAATATGGAAATGAATAGTTTGACTAGGTTTCATGGAATGGACTTTGGGTGTAAATGAAGTATACAATTTTAAATCAAACAGATTTTTATAACTATTTTTTATGTTAACGTATCATAACTACATAGGTGCGATACTTGTTTTCGTACTATTTTGAATCGACTTTTTAATTTGGCGAAGTTTTGATTTTCGCTCACAGCATTTCTAACGCGATTTGGGTCATTTCTTGTAAATTTACTTTAAATAAATAAATAATTGCCTTTAAGACATAAAATAAACAACAAATAAATTATACGCGAACAGTTTCTGAACTAAACTGGATCATTCATTTATTAGTTCGTTTGATGATGCCCAAAAACTGGTTGACATTTTGTGAGTGAATTTTATACTTTATTTACCCAAAAGATCGTTTACAAAATTACAATATTAATATGACTCGACGAAAATATGTTCATTGTTCTGTGCGTTAATTTTTTTGTTCAATGTGGGATTGAAAACCATGTTGAAAGTGACCACATTACCTATTATTTATACCCCTATGCACCCGACAAATACTAATGACAAATCTAGTTCAGAAGGGTTCTAGTTTGACGGGGTAAAATGATGAAGGGAAGATAACATTTATAGAATATGATTGACTATGTTTCAATAAATGAATGGAGGATAAGTGACATTTCTTTCCATGAAACATTATTTTTCTGTGCGTTATGCTTAGTGAACACGACAAAATACGTCTATTCCGAACTCTTACTTTTTATCATGACAGCGAATTCTAGCAACTTCCACCCTCCACAGTTGACCTCGTCACTTTTCCTTTCGTGTCCTCTCAAAGTTTCCGAAAAGAAGCAGACAACTCCACAATACCCGGCAGCCAAAGAGTTCCGTTCGACTGACAACAAAAAAATTCACAAATAAAATCGTGGTTTCCCTATTGTCTCCGTCGCTGCCGCCAGGGGAATCGAACGTCGCTGGTGGCGGCGCGTGGCGGCTGGAGAAAGAACTTCGCTCGAGTCGCGACCAAGATCTCATTTCCTGGTGGCAGGAGAGTCGAGTCTTCTCCATTTCCGGCGGCTGGCTGCACCTATCACAGTAGCGCTCTCCTGGTGTTTGGTGGACGTCGGATGAAACATTCGCTGGCTTCCTTGACGTCGTCATCCGCAAGTTCGTAGGAAGTAATTGCAGTTTCTCAGCTGAGAGTGGAATTCGCTCGAGTGAGTGGAGAACCGAGGAATGAGTTCGCAAATGGGTCTTAATGGCTCTGAAATTGAAGAAGCGGGATGAAATGGGCCTTGATTATTTGTCTGAGGAAGGCAATTGTTGAAGACACAGGAAACTAGTGAAATGTGATATATGAATACGATAGAGGAAATGAGCGCAGATTCTTTAGGTGGGACCAGCACTTAAGCCAAATGTGTCAAATCACGGAGATGAATAATTACTTCTTTATTACTGTTCTAATTGTTATGAAACACTACAATATGAATAACAACGAATAAAAAACATGATATAATTTGTATCTATCAGTTAACAATACTTGACTAAGAATATTCAGGAACTCGCTTGACTCGTTTGAAATGTATCACACCATGTACCAACATGGCGGCCAAGCGCAACGGTTTCGTGATTTATGTATCTCACCTCAGAAGAAGTTAAATAAGAGTCCGGTAACTTATAGATAAAAGTGATGTAAAAAATACTAAGGAAAATTTACAACAAATAAAAGTAAACTTCCATCACTTTCGTGATTGAAAAGTTGGTAATTTATTGAAAATAAGTGATTTCTCCATAAGATGCCATGCATTATAACATCAATTATAATAGCAATTTTGTCATTTAAATGGCCGGTGAAGTATGATTCTCAAGTTGAAATCACAATAAGTACAAATGTTTGTCTATTAATTCTTTTGCCGATTTCAGACATTTAATTCTAATTGTGCTAGGACTACCTTAAGAAATTGAGGCATGTAAGTAAAAAAGATTTCAAAACCAAAAACTTTTCTTTTTTTAGGAAAAATCTTTCTTGTTGGCAACGACAATGCTGTGGTACTCGGTCTATGTACCTTCTGTTGATAGTTGATTTGCTATGAAGGTCAAAAGGTACCGTGGGCGTATACATCATTGCGAGGCTAAAATTTATTATGAAATAACAGTCGGAAAAATTAATAAATAAATATATTATTACATACTTTTTTCATTTTCAGTTTGTCGTAACGCCAGGCAAAATAATGGTGTTCAGGCGTGGCACCTACTCCTGATTCCGGTTTCTATAGAACACCTCTTCCCCATTTAATTAATTTCACCCTTGCAACCGTTTAAACAGATCACCCTAAATTTGGAGAAATTTTCTGAAAGCACCGTTAGGTACAGCATCAAACAAACAATCTGGTGTTTTTTCCATAGTTTTTTCATAATAAACAAAGTCGTTTTATCAGATTTTTGTGTCTTCTGAAAGAACATGACTATGGCAACATTTTCTATTGCTTAACACAATTGACTCAAAGAACGAGAAAACATTGGTGGTTTATCCTGGCCCGGATTTTTCTCTGGTTTTCCTTCGGGTAGAGGTGGATTTCTTATACAGATTCTCTAGGCTTCATCTAGGGGCGTGTTCATTGTAACAATAAATCGTGAATTTAGTGTGTTTTTTCAACTCTTGTGATTTTTAAACACTATACTCAGAATAATCTATAGTTCGATAATAACTTGTACATGTAAATTTACAAACATATTTGCGTTAAATTACAAACCTATTGACATTATATATGTATTATAACTCGCAACTAACTTTTTATCTTATCTAGGAACTTTTGCTGAAATTTTTGAATCCTTCTCTGCCTTAGGATCCTTGATCGGAATTGATGGGATGGTCCCTTGCTTGCTTCCGGAGAGTAAATTAGTTTATTGTCCTCCACGTGGTCATACGCAGTTTGTACTGTTTTTTGACAATAAATTTATTATTATTATACAAAGAGAAATGCGCGATTTTAAATTAATATATTGCACGAATGTTCAATAACTCGCATTTCGTATTTACGGTAGAATTTAATTGTTGTCGATGCACGTGCTCTACTTTTCTTTACTTTAAAACAAAAAATGCTTCACGTGAAGGTCAAAGTACTATTTTTCGAAAACAGATACAAAGATGTTCCTTAAATTTTCAGTGCGTAAATTACAAATAGTATACATTACATTCGCATTAGCGGCATTTCGCCTGAATGTTTGGTATAGACACAGTAAAGTAATTTTTGTCTGCTGCACTTACACATTAGTTTACTGTTTAAAGAATGAATAATATTTAGCGGTGTAAATGGACCAAGCAGACGTAGAATACACTTTTCGTAAATTGAAATGAAAGATATGATAACGATAAAATACATAGGAGGACAGCAAACGCACTGTTGATACGAAAATACTTCAATTTCTGTCTACAGCAAAATTACATTTACATAACATTTTTACGATATTTATAAGATAGACATATCGCTCTATATAAATGTAGGCTTCCATGGCCGGAATCAATATAAGCTTGTTTGTCCCGGAATCAATATAAGCTTGTATGTCGCTCTATGTTTTGAAATCATATTCTGAATATTTATTTTACTTTCAAATTTTCAAATAAAATACAGCATTAAGTTCAACTATCGACTTTGAACAAGAATATAGCACTGGAGGACGACCAAAGTATAGAGGACCATGCCAGAAATGATCCGTTCACTATAGAATTTTTTCCCACTCTATGCTGCAGACGGAGAAATGTATATGCGAAATTTTGAAATTGTTTTGTACAACTATTTTTTTTCATTTTGTGTCTTGAAGATTGCAAAACCAAACGTGAATATTAGTAGAACATCGCGTTAAAAAATGTCATTACCGGTACGACTTAAAGAATCGTGTTTAATATCTGAGATCAAAGGAATTTACCTTCATACGATATTTGTGGCTCCATGGTTGAATTTCTTGGGACAATGAGTCGCTGAATAAGTTCCCATAGGATTTATCAATATTTTTCTTGTGAATGACTCTTTAACCCAAGAAGCAACCGAGAAGTAATCTTGCGGACTCTGGTTCGCAGGAGGTAAGATCCAAAAGTCTATCTCGACGCAGACCCATTTCTCTTAACACCTCTTTCCTTCAGGACACTTATGTGCAAATTGCCTCCTAGGTTTCAACTTCGCTGGTAGTAGAACACGTACTGAAACCTCAATTTACTTGGAGATTCTCACTTGTTCAGCTCCTCTCGTCGAACTTCGTCACAACTACTCTCGAAGGCGAGACTTGAGTCTTCGAATTCACCCTTAATTAAGAGTTGGGTTTCGCTCACGTCACAAACCGGATCCTGGCGTTTGCGGGACGGAACTTGTTTATTGTAGAGGTTCGAAGCTAAGAAGTACTAGAATCACAACCACAAAGGGTGTAATCTATGTTTACCATTTCGAAACAAATTTAAATTACCCTCCGAATATTTAATCCCTCTAATTGCTCAGTCTTACTTATAATACTCTGAAATGTTCTTATTTAAGTTACGCACTCCTGAAACCACTCAAGTGTATATGAGTCCTATATCCACTCCTATCCCTTAAACAAATTTACAACATTCTTCCAATACAGACAACTACCTCATAGAGCATATCACGAACTATCTCTGTCTACACTGGTCGAGTGTGTTGCCACACACATTTGTGTGGGAAAGGACTCCAGCCTTGGTATAGATACCGCCGAGAGAATGCCAAGAGATAACTAAGACCAGATGAAATTGAGCCCGGGAATCCTGCATTTATCACGGGGGTGTTGGTCACTACACCACCCATTCGCCTTCCACAACTGAACATAATTACTATGCAGACCTGTTTCTGCGGAAGAACCGACAACATCCCCATACACGGAATGCATGAACCCATATGGCACGGTTACGTACCGGTTTTATACCTTAGTGATGAGGATGGTTATGCGTGTATTTTTTCCATGATGAAGATGATGATAATAATAATAATAATAATAATAATAATAATAATAATAATAATTGAAATTTATTTCCGGAATACATCCACACAAACATAATAACAACATAAAACACGTTTTTTAGGTTTTACATTACTTTTACATAGTATATACGGCCTTTACATAGTTATTACAACTTTTTTCATTTAATAATAATTATTATAATTAATAATTAAAAATAATATTGAAATTCAAACTTATTTTCCAGTTTTGCAAAAGTTTTACATGTGTTTATCAACAAGTTTTACAAACAGTTTACAAAAATGTTTTACAATAATAATAATTATTATTGTTATCTGAATTATCTTTATTAAACTCAAATGTATATAATTATAATAGTAATAATAATAATACAAAAAGTTTTTTAAAAAGTTTTACAAAAAGTTAAATAAGTTATGCAAATTCTTTTAATATATTGTTTATCAAAAATTTAACAAATTCTAATTCTAACAAATTTTTATTAAATACATCTATAAGTTCTTGTCAGAGAGACAATAATGCTTTATTTTCCTATGTGTTATTCTACTACTGCTTTCTATGTATTAAAACTTAAGTACATGTTATTTTATAATTAAACAATTATGCAATCTTATAAGTTATTATGAAATTTAATGTTTACGTGAAAATAATAACTATATTTTCTATTGTTTTTTATTATTATCTAACATCCACTTTTTTAGTTCCTTTTTAAACTTACATTTTGTTTCTAATTCAATTATATTGTCTGGTAAATTATTTAATAGTTTAGGTGTCTTAAACTATTTTTCTTTCTCCATATTTATTGAAGAAAATAGATAATAATAATAATAATAATAATAATAATAATAATAATAATTTTATAGTCAAACACGCAGTTACAAACTGCGTATGACCACGTGGAGGACAATAAACTAATTTACTCTCTGGAAGCGAGCAAGGGATCATCCCAGCAATTCCGAACAAGGACCTAAAGCAGAGACAAATGGAGAAATATTGAATTGAAAAAAGTGACGTGTCAGCGGTCGAGGGAAGAGGACCCCCCAGGGGACTTACATC
>NNCF01125967.1:899462-913334 GCA_002313205.1 Laupala kohalensis | reverse complement strand
TTAAAAATAGAAAATGTTGAAATAGTTCAATTTAAAAGAGTAATTTAGGAAGGAAAAAAATCAATCATCAGTCATAGATCTAGAAGAATAAGACGGTGTTCAGATATTTTTTAAAATACGATGTCGTATGTGATCGTAATCGTGTGTCATCAAAAGAGTCAAATCTACGCCTCAATTTCCTGTCACGTCGTGCCATCGATCGGTGTGGTCAGTCAGGCGTCACGACGACCTGATGCTGTCGATTGGCGCTGGAGGCGCGAGTCTTTGACAGGTGAGCCTCTTGACAGGCGGCGTCCTGACTCAGCAACGGACGGAGAGCCACTTGCTCTCTCCGCGTGCTCTAGAACAGTCACACTCGTCGCTACAGTCAAGCAGTGGCAGTAAGCGACGCAATAGTCGTCAGCTGGCTCCCTCCATGGTCGTCACGTTCGCCTGCAGGCAGTCACTGACCAGCAGACTTGCTCTCTACAGGGCAGTCAGGCTACCTCAACTCACTCTACAACTGGCTGGGCAAGCAGTTCAGTCACTCGCCTCATCATCACGCCGCAGCGTGGCAGACGCGCCATGTCGGCTCTCGCTGCGGGGCGACCTCATCGTTGCTTATCTGGCGCCATGTCAGACGGTCAAGTATGCTAACCGCGCTCACCAAGAGTCCACCTGGTACTTCCGACCTCATCATCACAGTAGCACCAGAATCACGCCATTCGGCTCCCTGCAAACGCAACATCACTGCGACATCGACTACACGCCATCCAAGTCGAATTTAAGGAACGGGTCATCTCGTCACAGTATCACGGATATTCAGCTTTGTATCTTCATTATTGTTTTCCACTTTCATATTGCAAGTCATATTAAATTGTTTGTTGGCAACCATTGTTAATTCACAACACCTCACCTACCTTCTCCATTCTCTAATTTATCTTAACATTTGGTCCTTCGAACCTCATTATTCTCGTGCAGGTACGGGAAAATGTCTCCACAGGCGGTAAAAAAGCCCTATACACCGATTTTTTTATAAGATATAACTCTTTCAATTTTCACCAAAAGTAATTCTCCTGACAAAAGTTTTGACTAAATAGATCAAACCCCCGCGACGCTAGGGCACAAATTGATTTTGCTTGTAATTTACCAATATCTTAACCCCATTTAAAGTTAGAGACTTGCGGTTTAAACTAATAGAGAGAACGTAAATTACTGCTTTCTATTTCCAAAGTATAAGATGTTTGGTGAAATATATTTTTTACAGCGTTTTTCAATTTTCAATCACATTTTTTAAAATATTTTTGAATTGGTCCAATAATTTTTTTTCATCATTTTAAAGAACTATTAATGCACTATTAGACGATATGGAATTTTAAAAAATTCCAGGTGGTACAACGTACCGAAAATTGAAAAAAAACATTTGGTCATTTGTTCGCCTTTTTACTTTTCGGTACACATAACTGAAAATATTCCACTTCGTAAAAAAATTCAGAAATATTTATGAGTGGATTTATTATAGCATGGGACGAAAATTTAACAATAAACTCAGGTATATCATCTAGGCCTGTTGAAAATTTGTTTTTTAATGAGCTGATGATTCTCATGACTTCACTGGCGTTAGTTTCGGAAGTGAACATAGAATTGGGTACGTGGGTGGATATAATTGGAGGACATTGATTTGGATATATTGAGTTCGTTATTTTACCAACTTCTGAGAAGTGAGAATTAAACAAATTTGCGATGTCCTGAGGATTTGTTACGATTTTGCCATCGTTTAGTAAAGAAACATTTTCTTCGCGATTTTCAGAAGTTGACGTGTAATTGTTAACAATATTCCACATGGCTTTCATCCGGTTGTTCGATTTTAGTATATGCCTGTCGTTTTCCATTACTTTAGCTGCATAGACTACTTTTCGGAGAATAGTCTTATATTTACGAAAATAATTATGGAATTCGGGTGGTTGGTTATAGCGTTTTGAAAGATAATATAAACGGCGTTTGTTTTTTGAAGAAATTCTTATCCCTTGGGTGATCCATCTATTGTATTTCTTTGTGTTAATTAACTTGCGTTTTATGGGAAAGCTAGAGTTGTAATGTTTTAGGAATATTGAGATAAATACATTGAATTTGTCGTCGGTGTTTTGGCAATTGTAAACATCTTTCCATGTTTCTTCACGCAAATAATTTATAAATATGGATTTATTTATGTCATTAAACTCTCTTGTAAATTTGTAAAGGATTTTAAGCGGTTTTAGTTTATTATTAATAGTCAATACTTGAGCAAGGTGATCACTGTATCCGGCGATAAACACTTCAGAGAGATACGAGATTCCATTGTTGACTATAATTTGATCTAGCAATGTTTGAGACGAGCCGGAGCGGCGAGTCGGGTCGTTTATTGTAGTAATAAGGTTGAAGGAGTCGATAAGATTCTTGAATCGATTAACTGGTGAATGTGCAGAGTTGGATGTACTCAGGAAATCGATGTTGAAATCGCCACTTATAGCGATAGATTTAGTAGATTTATGTGTAATATGTTTTAAAACAATTTCGAAGTTCCGAAAAAATATATCAAGATCTGATTGAGGTCAATAAATACACAAAACAACAATACCGGTGTCGGTCAGATTAACTGCAGAAAATTCGAACACACTATCTACACAGAAGTTCTCGTAGCCTGTCAGTGGAGAAGATAAAATATCGTTACGAACGTAGATACACGTACCTCCGTGGGGATTTTTGCCTTTAAAATTTTGCCGACAGTAAGAACTTGCTAAATAATAATTAGAAATAGCAGTATTGTTGATGTTGTTAGTTGAAAGCCAATGCTCTGTGAGGCATAGCAAATCGAATCGACTTTCGTGTAGACTTTCATAGAATTAATATTTTAGCTGCACACAAGAGCGTAAGTTCAGTCAATAGCGTCATGCAAATGTATGGTTTGCGGCTCAAACGCAACAATACCTATACGCCCTGAAAATAATGTTTTTGAAAATTATATATTTGAAAAACATTCTTTACCGTTCCTTAAACAATATTGTGAACATAAGCCGGGATAAATCAGGATTATTGTAGAATTGTAATAATTTATTATTCCTTAATTTTAAATCAAAATTGGTACCTGTTTACTCAGTCAACAATGGTTATCTATAAAAGAAATAATGAAACAACAAAGATTGCAGTAAAAAATAAATGCTTGCTGCTGTAAAGTTTGGAGACAATAACACTTGAACATTATTTCCAACTTGAGAAAGAAAGCTGTTGTAACAGTGTATAGTAGTGTTGCACTGTCCCGGCACTCAGTAAAAAACCACTCTATTCTCGGTTTTTTTTATTATAGACCCCTCACTTTGAACTGCTGTAGATGCCACAAAAAATATTGTAGAAAAAACCAATTAACACCATTAAATTTATCATGTTCTTCTGCTTACACTCAAGTTTAAAAAATGATTCTAAGAATGAATAATTTTAAGAACAGAAATGTTCCAGAAGACGCGAAGTTTTTACCGTTTTTCCAGATACGTCGACTTTACTATTTTTTATAAAATAAACTAAGAGCGACAAAAAAATTCTTATCCAGCAAATGATCAGTGTTGTATTTGTGTCAACTTTTATGAACTTCAAGCTTCTGCATGCGAAATGTAATGAGTATTTTTTTTTTTCGAAAACACTGCTAAAAACGACCTGACATTATTAAGGAATAAAATTTATACTGTCGCACTGAGAAGAATGTCATGATCACGTTACAATTAAATGTAATCGCTTGAATCTATTTGTGTAACCTCCAGCAAGTGATAAATTAAACCATGTTTTCAATTAGCGAGCAGCTGTGCTTTTTCGTCTCGCGCGTTGTTGTGCCTGTACCTGGCCTGTACCGTATTCAGTCAAAAGGCTGGACTCACAGCTGACAAAACTCTACCAGTCAGTGGAGTGATACGCGCGGCAACAAAACTCATTACATCTTGCAAGCAGAAGCTTGAAATTAATAAAAGTTGACACAAATACAACAGTGATCATTTGCTGGATAAGAATTATTTTTGTCACTCTTAGTTTAGTTTATAAAATATAGTAAACTCGACGTATCGGGATTAACGGTAAAAATTTCGCGTCTTCTGGAACATTTCTGTTCTTAAAATTGTTCATTCTTAGAATCATTTTTTAAATCTTGAGTATAAGCAGAAGAACATGATAAATTTAATGGTGTTAATTAGTTTTTTCTACAATACGTTTTGTGGCATCTACTGCAGTTCAAAGTAAGGGAACTATAATTTAAAAAATCCGATAATAAGCTTCATCCGTGCTTTTGGTTGATTCAAGGTGAAGTCGACTGCAAGATGCGCCACTCGTAATAATGGTTGATCGTTCAACGGTCGCAGACTATTTTAACATCGAAATACACTCTGATCAACTTCGATTTAGCAAGCATACATTTTTCTTGACGGTAATGCAATATCTTTAACTTGTTAACAGCTTGATGCAGTGATCTAAATAATTTGCAATTTTAAATATACAAGTGCGGTTAAATTAATGCATGTATTTAGTAAATATAATCTTTCTTCCAGAACTACAGTTCCTACTATTATCACCTGTCTTCACTGTCTTTTTGTGAAGTTTTTTTTTATCATAAAGTTTTTAGAAACTGATTGGGAAGCCACACTATGGCCGATGCTAAACGCTCTGTTAATGAAAAATGTGTTATATGTCTTCAATATTTCCGTAAACTGAAAGATTAATGGAAGAAAGTACATAGTGTCTTTGATCAGGTATCAAGGGTTCGCAGGTTCTACAAGAAAAGTGAAATAAAAATCGGTGATAGTATTTGTAATTACTGCAGAAGAGAGATGGTGAAGAGACTTTCGTCTGTAAAGCAACAAGATCCTCAATGCAGCCATTTTGTTGACAAGAAGAGAGCTATGTCGGAATCAGAATTGTGCCAACGTTCAACTAGTTCAACCGATTCATCATTTCATACTTCGTCTATTCCTAAAAATGAATAGTTATGATTTGTTGAGATGCCATTTAATCGAGTAGTATCCACACGTTCCTATAGCTTCATTTGTGGTTCTGGAAACGGAAAAGAATATGGTTACAGTCCCTTGGGAAGCGCGTTTGCACTCTTTTGCGGAGAAGAGAATTTTCATTCCTCACGAAAATGTGTGTTGCATGGATCATTCGATTCAAAAGCGATTTTATGTAAATGAACTTGAGAGTTTTCGAATATTTTCTACTATGAGTACTCTTTCTGTCCCGGAACTTACTAAGTGCCTTGATACAATGTCTAGTTCTGCTAACACGGACTTAGTGGGACAAAGGAAGAGCGTCTCCAGGTACTAACCGGCCCCTCCTGGGAAGAACTAGAAAAAATGCAAGAAATGTTAACATCCATGAGGAATTCTGATGTGCGAACTACAAGGCAAGCGCTCGTCATTAAATAGTGCTGTAAGAAGATCGTTGCACAAGGAAGACATTTTCATTTTAGATCGAGGTTTTCGAAGACGATGTTCGTTATCTGAAAGAACTCGGCTTCAAAATATTGATGTCTAGTTAAAAAGTCCAATGATTCTAGATGAATACACTCCTCACTGTCAGAGAACAGCTACACTCCTCGCAAACGGGTTCATCATCAAGTGAACCCGTTTGTGAGGAGTGTAGCTGTTCTCTGACAGTGCGTCACCTACTAACTGATTGCAGAAGATACTCGAGTATTCGGAGACAATTTGGTTTGGCTGCAGATTTACCAACAATTCTCGGAAATGAAACAATTAATTTTAATAAACTGTTGAATTTTATGAGTAGATCGAGGCTCCTCTTACAAGTTCTCGGGAGGGTTTTAAATTAGCATTCGCTTTTCATCTTTCCTGTCTTCTTTCCTTTCATCCTTCGTTTCTGCAATTAGAAAATATAATATTTAAAAATAGTTTTCCCTTTTTTGTGATATAATGTATTGGGCTACTGTTTTCTTTTCTTTCATCTTTCTATTTAGATATTTGTTGAATTCAGGAGGGTTTTTTAGTGGGTATGGTCGAGATATTCGGCGAGTCCCACACTCGGGGAAGAGTCACTACGGCTCCTCTCTATGGTGCGAAACTGCATTTTTCCCTACTTGCATGGGCTCTAATGACCTTTGATGTTGACGAGCCCTGAAGCCCCATTTTAAAAAAAATTCTAGATGAGGTAAAAAGTCCAAAGATTCTAGATACGTCACAAAGCTGCGGTGGTTCGTCGAAGCAATCGATGGGATAATGAAGCAAAAGTTCAAATTAATTGATTACAAACTCGAAAATAAGTTACTACCTGAAGTTGAATAGTTTCATTTTTAATTAATACCTTTGGAAAAAGACTGATTTCAGATCATGAGCGACTAGACGAGATATTGCATTTAATTCAATCTCGTTATCAAACAGAGACCACGCTCGCAAAACAAGAAGAAGAAAGTCTTATAAACGCTTTATGTAGTGCAATCCGAATGGAATTGGATTCTCGAGTATACATACACATTGTTGTGATTGTCCCAATGGAAATCGAACAGAAGTATGCTCTGCTCATATTGCAGCAATCATATATTATCTATCTCATGCAAGATACTTGAAAAAAATACTTAACTAGCTGAAATATTGAGTAATTTTTTTGAAAGATTACGAAGTAGTAAGTATTGAGGAGGTCTCTAACAATGATGAGTGAATTCAATTATTAAATGTAAATAAATAAATAAATAATAAATAAATTTATTGTCAAAAAACAGTACAAACTGCGTATGACCACGTGGAGGAAAAAAAACTAATTTACTCTCCGGAAGCAAGCAAGGGACCATCCCATCAATTCCGATCAAGGGCCCTAAGGCAGAGGCGGATTCAAAAAATTCAGCAAAAATTCCTAGATAAGATAAAAAGTTAGCTGCGAGTTATAATACTAATAGAATGTCAATATGTTTGTAATTTTAAGCAAAAAATTACATGTAAGTTATTATCGAACTATAGATTATTCTGAGTATAGTGCTTAAAAATTGAAATAACACTAAATTCACGATTTATTGTTACAATAGACCCGCCCCTAGACAAAGCCTAGAGAACCTGTATGATAAATCCGCCTCTACCCGAAGGAAAACCGGAGAAAAACCCGGTCCAGGATGGGAAAAACCCGGGCCAGGATGGGATAATGAATGAATATTATTTTCAGCATAAATCGTTTAATTCACTATTTATATCTTTATTCATGTTCGATATTCTCACACCCCATACAAGTCCCACAAATCCTGACTTAAATTTATGGCGTTGTTTAAGGAAGGGAAAAAAATGTTTTTCAAATGTATAATTTTCAAAAACATTATTTTCAGGGCGTATAGGTATTGCTGCGTTTGAGCCGCAGACCATACATTTGCATGACGCTATTGACTGAACTTACGCTCTTGTGTGCAGCTAAAATATTAATTCTATGAAAAAAATGTACCCACACTTATTTGAGAAGAACATTTTACTTCTGAATTTTTTTACGAAGTGGAATATTTTCCCAGATATGTACCGAAAAGTGTACACCTCGCAAAAATCGAATAAATGACCAAACGTCTTTCTTTTAAATTTCGGTATGTTGTCCCACCTGGATTTTTTAAATTCCATATCGTCTAATAGTGCATTATTAGTACTTTTAAATGATGAAAAAAAATTATTGGACCAATCCAAAATGATTTTTTTAATGCGGTTGAAAATTTAAAAACGCAGTAAAAACTTTATTTCACCAAACATCTTATAATTTTGAAATAGAAAGCAGTAATTTACGTTCTTTCTATTGGTTTAAATCGCAAGTCTCTAACTTTGAATGGGGCCAAGACATAGAGAAATTAGAAAAAAAAATATTTTTGCCCTAGCGACGCTGGGAGTTGGTTTTTTTAATCAAAAATTTTGTCGGGAGAATTACTTTACATGACAAATTCGAATANTTATAAGAGACAGGTCATATCTTATAAAAATTGGTGTAAAGGGACTTATTACTATCTTATCCTGCTAGACCCTTTACTGGATTATTTTTTTTGTGCGTTTAACAAAGGTAAAAATCGTCTTATAGCGTAAGATTTCAAGGAATAGTTCAGATTTTACTAGAATTTTAATGAAATGGTGCAGCCGCGTCGCGCCCAGGAAGCGAATATTCGACCGGCGCAGCTCCCGCGAGATGATTTACAGATGCAGTCAAGTTTTGTGTTAAAATTGTATAATTATGAATTTTAAACATTAGGATGATGTGCTTGTTTATAAAAATTAATAAGAAAAAATATTTTGATCTTACAATATAGATCATATTTTTCCCGTATACAGGAAGATTAGAGTAAAAGAAAGATCCTAGGCAACGCCGGGTAATTAGCTAGATTAATGTAAAATACAAATATTACACTATAAATCCATTAAATTAAAAAGGAATATTGTCAATTTTTGGGGGTCCAATAAATGACTAAAAGCTTAACCCGGTATAGACCAAGCGGTGTGCTCATTAGTGGTGAAGGGATCCGTAGAATTTGTGAAAATGTCTTAAGCTGCCAGTCACCACTTTCGATTGCAAATAGTACAATAATTTACTTTCAAATGATTTGTACGAATGATTTTCAATCGAATACGAAGATATTACATGTATTAAATTTGAAGTAATAACAAGAGCACAAGAGCATCACAAACATGTGACATTTTCCTACTACAAAACATTGCTAAGAGTATGTTTCCTCACGTCTTGTTCGGTTTTTCGCGCAGCGCGATTAGAGCTCAGTTTTCTTTACCGGTTATTTTATTTAGTTTATGGCATTTGTCATACACTTAATACTTCCATAAAAATACATCAACAAAATAAATACATTAGATACATGGAGATAAAGGGTCATAAAAAAGGAAAACATTAATACTCGGCTAAAACATAAATCACAACACGAGGTCGAGCGAATTCAGCCATCCAACAGCATTCACTGAGGCTATCAAGAGTTTGTCTATGCCGCCAGGGAACCCTCTTTGTCGGTATCTCTTATCCATAATTATTCGTGAAGTCGTCGGTAACTTCTGGTTCATTATCACTTTTAAAGAATAGTCTTAAATACACGGAAATAATCAACATAAGAAATAAATTTATTGTCAAAACAGCCGTGATAATAATAATACGTCCCGTCTTCCGCTGTCATCTGGCAGTGGAAGCCGGATCTGAGCCAGGGTGCATTTTTCGCCGAGAATTAATTTTGCAGAGAGCATCAAATGATGCTCAAGGGATCATACTACATGCCGTGTGTGGATTTTCGCACCCTAAAAATCCGTTCGATTTGAACTCGGGTGTGAGAGGCCACTGCGGTAACCATTCACCCATCGGCGCCGATGTCAAGAAAACAGTTACAAACTACGTATGTCCACGTGGAGGACAATAAACTAATTTACTCTCCGGAAGCAAGCAAGGGACGTATTCCATCGATTCCGATCAAGGGCCCTAAGGCAGAGGTGGATTTAACATTTCAACATATTCCTAAGAATAAAAACATATTTAAATTTTAAGAACATAGATTTAAATCAATAAGAAATATAGATTTGGTTAAGGGAAAAGTAAAAAAACACAGAAACATTTATCATTATATATTAGACGTAGATATTGTTCAGATATTTTTGATAAATTCTCATTAAACAAGTGAGTCGAATCTTTTAAGGAAATGTATTGACTCAGTTACTAAGTGAATCATCTCTGGAGAACAATCTCTTTGGCCAATTCAGGTGATTTATCTTGATTGTTGATAAGCTTGGGAAATTTTCCTTTCAACCCATTGGATGATTCAAATATTTTGCCATACACTTAAAAAAAATAGAAGAATGATTCNTTACTGAGTTAATTACAAGTTCCTTCGCCGGTTACATTGGAGTGTTAATGCTGTATCACGCAGAGTTGGGCGAAGCCAAACTTCCTCATCATCTCGAGTTATCACTCCTAATCGACTTCGCAGAATGTCACATCCATTCATCGAATCAAATTGGCAACTGCGCACTAGTTTAAAACTGTATAAAAGCACATGGCCTCTTCTCCTCGCTCTACTTTTAAAGGAGATACAGTTCTAGTACACGACTATTATGATTACTACTACTACCAATAAGAGGATAAACTTCTGATTTAGTCTCTTATCAGTTCGAACTCTTTACTGTCGACGCCAAGCCGACATANTCAGTTCGAACTCTTTACTGTCGTCGCCAAGCCGACATATATTTTCTCTTATTATTACGTTCGAACACATCGCATCGCTGCTACTTCACGTCGCCAAGCCGACATTTTCTCGCAAGATCGAGCTTATAATTGCACCTCGGAAGATACGTGCAACCAGAAATTCACTACTCATCTATTTTCTGGTCAACACATCAACCGTCCGGATCAACCACAGCTTCTACCAACTGGTTTCCAGGATTTTCTCTCAATATCACCATGTCAGCTCTAGGAAATCAGTATTGTAATATTATTTCTCATCATATCTTAACATGTCATTAAATCATTTTATTATTGTTAACAATTAACTTCATCTTACTCCCTCACCCATCATCACTTTGCTTTTTTTCCAATCACATGTTCTTGTGCAGGTAAGACCAAACTTGTCTGTACAGATATGTTCCTCTCAGTGTACAATTGATTTCCAAACGCGAAGAAAAAAGTAGAGTACAAACTCAACATCCCCAGTCAAACCCTTCTCAGTCTGGACTAACGCAATCAGCTTTATACGCTTAGCGATGAAATGAGAGGGAGATTTTTCAGGAAATTTATCGCCGGAGTCTCGTTCGTCTGGAAACACCTGAACGTGGATGCGTCGTTCATTCGTTCCAATGTTTCGTGAAGCAAATGGCAAATTTTCACCGTCCCATTTGAAACGCGAAAGCGATGGTTTGGAAAATTGCGCAAACGAGATGCGGAAACGGTCGGTCGCACCTGCGCAGCCCGGCGCGCCAACTATTTACAGATCTTCCAGTGCTGACTGGGAAATAATTTTTAAAGTGGGTCGCTACGTCTGCTGACGAATTCATACATAGAAATGTCTGTTCCATTGTTCAGTTTTAGCTAACGACATCTCATTTCACAAATCGTAATCAACGGATAGAGTATAAGAAACATTCAATTATATCATTAATACCCCATCCTGGACCGGGTTTTCCTCCGGGTAGTGGCGGATTTCCCTTCAGCGGGAATATCATTAATACATTTGTTTTATTAATCTCGAATTTTCGCTGCACAAATATCTACAATTTATTTTGAATAATAAATGGTTCCGGAGAGTAACTTAGTTTATTGCCCCCCACGTCGTCATACACAACGTGCAACTGCTTTTTTGACAATAAAAATTTTTATTTATATTTGTCATGAGAGTCCAATGAGCAATCCTGTATAAATCTTCCCAAACACGTTATTTCATAAATATTTAATACTGTCAAAACTAACCGAGAAGAAACTTTACCAGTAATGGACATTCTGGTATCAAAACACGTGTCAACAGGTCTGGAATTTTTAGCTCATTTTCCACTCTTAATGCTCTTGTATCACATTCTAAATTAATATGTTCGTTCTCATATTTGTCTACTTTCGTGATATAAAAATTTTCACTTTTGATAATTTCAAAAACGAAACATCACGGAAAAATCCTACAAAAATTCTCAGGGTTGTCAGTATTGTATGCTATGAACGTAATTACGAATTATTTTACAATCTAGAAAGAAGGAAAATACAATTTACACGGAAAGCCTAATAAACAAAATATATAGTTAAGACTTCTAAATTATCATACGAATGCCAGGAAAGTAAATCTCGTTTCAATGAGTTCATGAAAATTAAAGATTTCCAAACCGATCGAACCACTTCGCAACAATGAATGGAACTTGCGATTGAGACAAACGCAACGATGGATTCTTGTAAAAGACACACCGACATGAAGACGCGAAAAAGATTCTACCCACTACAAAGTAAAATATCAAAAATAAAAAATCCCGTTTCATAAAATCAATGTTAAATCATGATATGTATAATGAAATCAATGTATCAAATCAAAAATGTTGAGGTACAAAAATCAAGTTGATATCTCAATCAGTTCGTGAGATATACATAAAAAATAATAATAAGTAATTGAAATGATGGATGGGGGGTGGATTTCTGAAATCACAAACAGTCAGTCCTCTTCTTGGTGGTTAAAAGTCGTGTGTGCAAATTTTCATCACGCTCGGATTCAAACTAATTCTTATATTGAATGACTAAAATTAAAACTTGGAAATTAAGTGACCAAAAATTCGAAAAATAATGAAAATGGGGGAGATGGGTGATTTTTCGAAATCTCGTGTAAACAGTGCTCTTCCCAGAGTTTTGAAGTTCGAGTGTGCACATTTTCACCATGTTCGGATTAAAACTATATTTGTACAAAAGACCTATACAAACACTCGAGATACTTTCCTCTGTATATTGAGATTGATTCTTTTTACTTTCTCATATACGTAGTATATAGAAAGTTTTGTAATTGTGAAAAATTTCGAAAGCGAGATTTCGACGGAAATATCCATATTGGCGATCCTTAATTCTGGAAAGGTTGTTTTTTGGCATAACCTCCGTCCGTCTGTGCGCAGTGATTCTGAGTAAATGGATGAACATATTTAATTCATATTTCGTATTTGCCGTAGAATTTGCTTGTTTTCGATGCACGTGCTCTAATTTTTTTTAAACTTTAAAACAAAGGGTACTTCACATGAAAGTCAAAGTACTCTTTCAAATATTTCTCAGAAACGACTCCAACGATTTTGCTTAAATGTTTTTTACGTAAAGTAGAATTAGTACGCATTGCATCCGCATTAGCGATATTTTGCTTGAAAGTTTGGTATAGACGCAGTAAAATAATTTCTGTCTGCCACACACAATGGTTTACTGTTTCAAGAAGCTTGAATAATATTTAGCAGTGTAAATGGACAAAGCAGACGTAGAATACACTTTTCGTAAACCGAAATGAAAGATATGATAATGATAAAATACATAAAATACGAACGCACTACACATACGAAAATACATCAATTTCTGTCTACAACAAAATTACATTTACATAACACTTTTACGATATTTATAAGACTGATATGTCGCTAAATGTATTAGAATGATATTCTGAATATATATTTTACTTTCAAATTTCAAATAAAAAACAGTAATAAGTTCATCTAGCGACTTTGAACATGGGGCAGTGTGGACGAACGTTCAAACAAAGGGTACAAGAACACATAAGTGCATCGAAAAATAACACTAAAGTCTTTCACTTCGCCAAACACCTAGTAGAAAACACACACATTCAATATTGAGAAGGATTTCCATACATTAGAAGTAGAAAATACATTTTGGCCCCGGATCAAATTATAAATTTTACATACCCATAGTATTCTAAAAAACTACATCTCCCTTTTAAATGAACAAGTCACTGAACTTCATTCCCCTCTTTATGAAACTAGCCTTCAAATTCCTTCCTTCCCACCCATCCCGAACTCTCCAGAACACTGCACCCTAACAGTCAAAACCCTGAGAAATTATTTCCGTCCTCTGCCGCCAGTTCCTGGAAAACTCCGACAACCCACCCCCTTTCTCCACCCTCTCCAACAATCTTTCTTTCACTCACAATATAATGACCTCCGCTCTGCGCGCTCTACCGGTGGCGCAGGTGGTAGTGTTGTCGCTTCCCACCATGTCATCCCGGGTTCGATCCCGACGGGGTCAGAAAAAATTGCAGCTTTCCACATGAATCTACCAGTTCACATAGCTGTGACTACCTGAAACGCAAACCTTCGTTCCACTATCCACTTCCTCCTAGTATCAATAACTCTAACTATTACCAACAACTCCTAGTAACCCCTCCACGTGGGTCAAGTTGTTAGTAAACCCAGCTAA
>NNCF01125967.1:873353-899030 GCA_002313205.1 Laupala kohalensis | reverse complement strand
ATATATATATATATATATATATATATTTTCAGTGCATGTTACTGACGATGGCTGCTATGCAGCCGAAAATCTTTATAACATTAAAACTACGAGCAACATACAAACGACGTTTAACTTATCGCCGCTGGTTTCTGTACGCGACCGCGGCGGCTCAACGACTGAATTCATTATCTCCGTAGCCTCATCCCCACCTGGTGTTTTCCTCCGCTCTTCGTTTGCTCACTTCGTTCAGAATTGGTCGGATAGTCCCTCGCTCACTTGCGGAATGTTAATTAATTTATTGTCTTACATGGTTACATGCTGTTGCTACTGTATTTTCTGTTTAATATTTATTTACTCAGGTCTAGAAAGTAAAGTTATTCGTTTCATCAGAGGAAAATATATTAACGTGTAGAGGGATATTATAAAGTTGTTCTGCAAAAGAAACTGAACGGTAACTTTTTAATTGTAGTGTTTGTAAATGGGAAATGTAGCTAAGTGCTATTGAAGCTTATCTACATAGAGCGATAGGAGTTAGGAGTTGGGTGGTAGGTCATTGCTAGAATGTGGGCCGCTTAGCTGAGTTTACCAACAACTTGACCCACGTGCAGGGGTTACTAGGAGTTGTTGGTAATAGTTAGAGTTATTGATACTAGGAGGAAGTGGATAGTGGAAGGAAGGTTTGCGTTTCAGGTAGTCACAGCTATGTGAACTGGTAGATTCATGTGGAAAGCTGCAATTTTTTCTGACCCCATCGGGAATTGAACCCGGGATGACTTGGTAAAGAGCAAGAACGCTACCACCTGAGGCACTACAGGGGCAAACAACCATTTGGCTCCAATTTGAGAACAATTACTTTTCTCGAAAATAGTTCCACGTAATTCAATGTCCTTTCACTTATTTCGTAGCAACTCTCTTCAAGTTCTTGACGAACACGGGTGTAAACAGGACATAACTCCTCCCGACACTTTCTCAATTATCTCCAGCCCTCCTGTGGATAGGATCCAGACTTCCATCCTCTGAGTATTAAGGCTGAGCGTAACTTGGAGACTCCTTCCTTCTCCCGTGGCGACGGGAAGAACTTGTCCTGGAGTTTGAGAGACCAAGTGACGAAGTGGAAATGACGCCAAACGACACTCTGTAGCTCTCAGATACATCAGTCTGAATGTTAGAGACATCGTCGAAGTTACCAATGCTTTTGAAATGTTCGGGAGAAACACGTTTATCCGGAATATGATCCGACAGTAATCCGGACGCTATGGGTTGTTGACTATGAAACGGGAGGATGGGCAAAATAAAGATGGCGTGGAAAAGAGATGTAATCCTGACACCTGAAAAGAATTTTAATTGATACTCGAGAACTGGCCTTAACATAAAATGCTGGAAATGGCCACTGGTGACGTCGATGCAACAATCTTGAGAAGCAAGTCATAAGTGCATAAGGTGTTCGTTGAGGAGATGACAATAGCGGAAGCAGTAAAATCCTCGATTGCCAGATCTTTGTTTCTGTGATCTCTGCCTGTGGAGTAAATTGAAGGGTAAAGTGTACTCAAATAATTCTCTCACAGTTTAACATTGAAAACGCTATTGCAGCTATCCGTCAAGCAGTGTTTTTATTTATTTATTTATTATGTGTCTTTTGGTTCATGTTATGAGACCTTCAGGTTCTTCCACCTAACCGATTAACACAGGAGAGCGAATTGGGAAGGAGATGTGTTGGTTTCACGGGGAGTTCATGGTACCGAAATTTTTCTGGAGTGGGTGAGAGAAACCTCACGTAGTTCGGCGGAGCAGGGTTTGAACCCACGCTCTCCCGCTCAGCGGGATCGTGATAGCGCTACCACTAGACCAGCGCTGTTATAATACTAATAGAATGTCAATATGTTTGTAATTGAACGCAAAAAATTAATTTTACATGTACAAATTATTATCGAACTATAGATTATTGAGTATAGTATTTGAAAATCATAAGAATTGAAATAACACTAAATTCACGATTTATGCAATTAAAACACGCCCCTAGACAAAGCTTAGAGAACCTGTATAAGAAATCCGCCTCTACCCGAAAGAAAAACGGATTAGTAATTATATAACAAACGTGCATAACAAAATAACACAATTATATAACATTAATATTAATAAAACATTTACGTGTGTTGAGAAAAAGCTCATCCTTGTATTGTAGTTGATGAGTCATTACACAAGAAATATATGTAAGAAAGCCGAACCACGGTCACATTCTCCCCCCGCCATCCCAAATCAACTCTTGAGAGAAAATGTGATGTATTACTTTGTATTACCGATGATAATATTGAATGCAATTAAAACTTCAGTAAAATCCACTTTTCCGCAACACAGATCACTCACCGCCATCTGCCATCAGGAACAGAGAGCCACACAGATATCATCGGTCACAATAAATTGCTCGCCTTTCATGATTTTTCTTGCAAATGCTAACAGTTCCGTATAGTCACCGCCATTGAAATTCAGGAAATATAATCTTCCCAAGATTTCTAACCACCACGGAAAATAAGTTAGGAAAATTTTAGTAAAATATGGCGCCTGTCTAGATTTCTTGTGAAGGAAATCTGTCTTCGCAAACTTGCAGGACGGAAAGGTAATATTCCAGTTTTTGAAGAATATTTCAACAGAGCTGCAAATACTAAAATCGAGAACATTCATACGTTATCAAATAAGGATTTAAAGAAGGAACTAACTAAACACCTTTGAACGTAGATGTAAAAATAAATTGTACGAAGTTATTTATCTATTTAACTAAATCATTGTTTGTGCGTAAGACAACTCTATTAACTCTTCATCCTCTGCGTCCAAGTGAAAAAGTTTGTATTTTAAAAAATTGAAGACTATTGATTCTTGATGTTAAATATAATTCATCTCGGTTTTCCCTTATTTATTTTTTCTCTCGCTTAACCCTGCCCGTAACAGCGTCAATTAAGAGATGTTAGCGTTTACAAATAATTCTCCTTATTTTCTTGAACCCGAATGTTGCCGCCAAGGACAACATTTATGATCTTAATGGGGTGCGTTTGCAGAGTATGTGATACGTTTTTGTGGCCCCTCTGGTGGCTCAGGTGGTAGCGTTCTTGCTCACCACCAAGTCATCCCGGGTTCGATTCCCGATGGGGCCAGAAATATTTGTAGCTTTTCACATTAATGTCCCAGTTCATGTAGCTGTGACTACCTGAAAAGCGAACCCTCCTTCATCTATCCAACTCCTCCTAGTATCAATAACTCTATTACTTCTACTTCTAGTAACCCCTCCACATTGTTGGTAAACCCAACAAAACGGCCCACCTACTAACAATGGCCCATCACCCGACTCCTAACTCGTATTGGTTCATGTAGATAAGCTTCAATAGCACGCCATATTTCCCATTTACAAATATTACATGGGAACATGAAATGGTTGTTGATATTAAATCTAGATCATCTCGGGTTTCCCTGGTTATCTCACATAATCCTGTCAACAACATTGTCAATACGGGACGTCAACATTAACAATTAATTCTCTTTATTTTCTTGAGAGACACGAATATTGGCACCAAGCAGTGGCGGATGTCGACCGTATTCAACCGAGTGGGAGCTAATCGGGGAGGGATCTGGGATGCATGAAATAGTCATTTATATTTGAAAATTATGGTTTTATAACACGAATTGTATAAATATAATATTTTAATAAAATTAATCAACTCATCAAATAGACGTTTAACAATTCATTAAACAGTGGCCTAATTTATTAAGTGTATAAAATGACAAATACACATTAAAGGATAAGGATTTTGTGACCAAATCTGAATTTTACAAATAATTCATGAAAATGTATTTTAATGCAGACATAGAAACAAACATCAAATATAGGAAGTTTCTAAAAAATGTCCCAATCAAGAGTTTTGTTTAGGATAACTTCTTTAAACAACTGTCTTGATGATGTTACTAAATCTTAGTCCCAGTACCAATAAATATAGTTTTAACTGAATGAATTATACAGTAAGTTGGAGAGTTTGCCTTTATTTTTCAAATCATGTGAGCTATAACAGTAACTAGCTTTATCTCTCCTTCGCCATCTTTAGTACCTTCACTCTTCAATGCAGTGTAGTGCAGTGCAGTGCAGTGTAGTGCAGTGCAGTGCAGTGTAGTGTAGTGCAGTGTAGTGCAATGCAGTGTAGTGTAGTGCAGTGAAGTGAATGGAGACAAAGGATATAGATAAATGCTCGGAGCGAATAGAATTGCAGTGCAGTGTAGTGTAGTGATGTAAAGTGTGCGTGACTGTTCACAGCAATCCTGTCTTGGCGTTATTTTTTATAATTATTAATTTATTTTAATTATATTATAGCAATTATTTTTACATTAAGGTTATCGGAGGAGTAATGGTGTATATGTGTGTATATTGAAGCGTGCTTGTTCGTATGAGTATATGTCTGTATCTGTTTGTAAGTGAAAATGTGTTTCTGTACCTAAGTGAATGTACGCACATATTGACCTAATTTAATTTTTTAATTTCTTAGATGTATTATCTTTCTCGCTTCTTGTGTACTAATTTTCTGAGCATTTTATTCCGTTTTTTGTGTATTTTATAGATATTTGGGACAAGATTTTTTTTTAAATTTAACATTATCTTTTTATGTATCTTCTTATTATGTCTATTATTTTTTCCATCTGCCACCGAGCATTGCTCACTTGCAGATTAATAAATTATTATTGTTATTAAACTTATTGTTAAAAAGAAGTTAAAAACTGCGGGTAACACCGTGAATTAACTATTAATAGAGAGTTCATGTTGTATTAATATGAGTTCAAGTAAGTGGAAAGTCATTCAGTGGACAATTTATCTTCTATCTTGTATGTTAACTTGTTGTGCAACTGATTAGATAGAGATCGATTTTACGGATTTGTATCCTACGTTCAATAATTTTGGTGCAAAGTGCACCGTGTTAACAACCCTTATATACTACCTGTACTTTGCTACCTTCTATGAAAACGAATATTGGAATGATATATAGTTTATTATGAATGTTACGATTTTTAGACTATTTGATATGTTGTTTGATTTTGATAGATCAATTATTTATCGATGAGATTATCGAATAATCGATTGTAAATCTCCATCGACTATCGATCATCCTTATCAAGTGCTCAAGGTACTTTTCAAGTTATTATTAAGTAGTTTGATACAGAAGGTGGCTTTATCTTTCGTGACTGATTGGCTGACACATTCATCAACGCAGAGAAACAACTATTAGAGAAAAGAACTTAATTTTTACAGACCATTGCTTTTATATAGCACAAGCTCACAAAGAAAAGATTTTTTAATTTTCATTTTTAATAGGTGTATTACAGCTAAATATGATTTTTCGAATTTTCGCTATTTTCACGGTGTCTAATGAACTGAGATATCTTCTCTGTTTTATATAAATTTTATTGAATTTCATGTAGAAAAATTAATTTCTGGAATTATCTATATTTCACTTCTGAAAGGGTGTAAAATATACTGTGATTTGACTGTAATATTTGTCCTGGTTGACTGACCCATTTAGAGATGTAGAGTGAAAACTTTCTGAGATAGAACAGGACGTTGCTTTTGGATTTTAAGACGTGCTAAAAAAATGATTTGTAGAAGTTCCGATTTTTAAGAGGTAATTTAGTTTGAAATGTTTTTCTTTGTATGTAAGCGTACTATTTTAGTTTACTGTGAATGAGAGAGAAGAGTAAACTGTAGCATAATGACAAAAACTCATGTGTGCAGTGGTTGAATGAAAGAGCGGGGACCTGTGCTGAGATAGGCTAATGCAAGAGAGCATCCATTGAAAAAATCTCTGAGATTCTCCCTCTTTGGATAGATTCATCTGAATCTCAGTGAGATGTAATCCACTAATTGGATTCTCTCGAATAAAAAATTTGCTTCGATAATTAATACAAGTTGTACAATTCCATATCAATGCGTTGTTTGTGTACAATGGAATATGGAAACTTCAATAAATTCGTAAAATAAAACCATTTGCAGTGCTACGTTACTCCTACAAAATGAGAAATGTATGAACTACAAAATATCGACGTATATTTTTCTAGCATTAATTTTTTTCTGTTATTAGTAAATTTTTCTCTTACAAAACATTATAATATTAGTTTCATATCGTTATTTCGTACTTTAATGTCAATGGAAGTCGCGTGGCATAGAGATAGAAAATAATTAATGAAATCAATGCCATGCGTATACGCACCCATTCTGAAGTTATAATGAAATGGCAAGAGCAGAATGAAAATGACTGAAATTAAGAAAATTAATTAAATTAATGTTTAACATCTAGGCGTCGAATAAAAGTTGCTTCTTCTAAAATTCAATTATTTCGCTTTATCAACTCCACCAATAAAATCTTAGGAAAATGCAGCTTTTGTATTCACTGAAAAACGATCATGGTTGTAATTTTTTTGCGGATGGTTTTTCACAATTCTTTGAGACAAAAACGTATTCGATCCTTGCCCTTAAAGGTTCCATCCTCAGATTAACTTGAGTGAGTGGATGTATTATTTCATGAGGAATATCAGTACTGAATATCAGTCCTATACCACCTTGCAGTTTACACACCTAAGTTTCATATGTGTTAAACTCTTGTAGATCTCAATATGCAATTTGAGATCAACTCTCAAGAATTTTATGTAGAAGTATTGAATTTACGTTTTCAATTTAAACAAAGATAATGTACAACGTAGTCCCGTTATTTCATTCCACAAAACGGAGGAAAATTTCTTTGACACTATTCATGACACCCGTGAGCAAATTGAGAGACAGCTAAGTCCCTGTGTGTAGTGAGCTCTGGCGACAGATTGCCCGGCCGATACTTGGGTCGACTTCCTCTTGCTCCTCCAAGTTGCCTCACTGCGATCTATTCCCCTTTCATCCCGCTCTCCTTCTTCTTCTTCAACTTCTTCACCTTGTCTCATTCCCACTCATGATTCTTCTATTCCTCTTCCTCCTTTTTCTTCTTCATCTTGTCTTACTCCTTTATCTTCTCTCTTTCCTTTACCTTCTTCTTCTCCTCGTTCTTCTTTATCTTCTCTTCGTCTTTTCCGTATTCTCCTCTTCGTCTCCCTTTTTCTCCTTCTTCTTGCCTTACTCCTTTATCTCCTCTCTTTCCTTTTTCGTCTTCATCTTCTTCTCTTACTTCTTTATCTTCTCTTCGTTCTTTCCTTTTTCTCCTCTTCTTCTTCTTCCTCCTCCTCCTCCTTCACCCTGAGAGAACCAAGTTCCCTCACCGCGATCTCTTCCCCCCCTCTTGGTTGAAGTTGACTTCATCTCCCCCATTCCCTCCCGCGGTGGGTTGACACGTCTCCGATGCTTCTGGATCAAGATGCTGTGTAGAGGCACAAGTTACTTCGAGACTCCGCTGCAGACGCTCGCTCGCTGGGAGTTACAACGGGGAGCACATCTTGTTAATCACGACTAAAGAAACTCAGTCCTTCGACTAAACCAGGTATTCTCTCTTTCCTTATCACAGATATTATACAAAAATATCTGTTCTTCTGTGATTATGTCATTGAAAATCTACGTGAAACGAGCATTTTAAAAATAAGATACATATCCCTCCCATTGTCGATAATTTTTCTCCATACCAAACGAAATATTAGTTACTTTCATACTACTCTATTTTTTATTTAATCTCCAACTGTCCAACTGTTATATGATTAGAGCTACTTGTATGTAATGAATGAATTATTTGTTGATGATAATCGGTTGTTGCAGTGTATAGGTGATCGAATAAATAAGTAGATCATACACAACCCTGAAAGTGTAGAAGTACGTTTTCGAAACATTGATCATATTGATTCCTTATACCATTCGAACTCAATTGAACAATGTTCAAATAGTAATGGTAACACTTTACGTCGAAAAACGTATCGGAGGTCAAAAAAATATTGTAAACGGGAAAATAAACTTCTGAGGAAGTTAGAGAAATATCTGTGTCGTAGTGGGAGAAAACCAAAGCGTGACCGTGGAAGCGATGGTCGGCCGAACAAGGTGAGGTTGTCGGCTGGGGGTTTCCCTCACCTACTCCAGACGAATGTCGGTTCGGTACCATAAGTTCCCCGGCAACACTACATCTCTCCTTCCCAAATCGTTAACCCAAGTGCAACGGTTGGGTGGAAGAGACGGCCTCATGGTCTGAACCTCAGCGAAAGTCATGAAATAAATAAATAAATACCACAAACATCGAAAGAAAATGTCAGTATTTCAAGTCGCGGAAGCAATTAAAATAAAAACATGTATTTAAAAACTGTATTGTCTATACATCATTGTGTTCGTAAAGATTAGTGTTGAGCAAAAGTAAATTTAATTTGCCTTCGGTTTACATTTGCTTCCTCGTGTCTCTCGTATTTCACGAAATACTTCCGGAGCCGCGTCATTTCGTTTATGCGGAGACCTCGCGAACAAATCCTCTTCCCACGAAAAGGAAAGACGTTTGCAGGACGCGGATGCAGAGGAGTCCCTTTCAGAGGATTTATCCGAACACGAACGCAGTCGGCAGCAACCCAACTCCACCTTCAACATTTCTTGTCGGCTATTACATATCGCAAATATTTTCTCTTCTTTACATACCCAGCCTGGACGAATTAGCGTAATGGAAGAAATTAATGAAAATTTTTCTATGAAAAATCAGGGTTTAACCCTAGTGAACTAGATGTACTCGAAATGTCAGGGAAGACCAGATGTCCGCAAAAATTGTCTTTGTCGTAATTTTTGCATTCTTATCGAAGGAAAACCGCGAACCACGAAAGTTTTAACGCTTTATTATTCTTATAGGAAACAACATCAGTCTTAATAGCATTCATTTAGCCATCAATAAAAGAAACAAACTGTGTCTAATTTAGCTTATTACTTTTATTTCCTTACATTTTTACTTATCATTACATTCTTATTAAATAAATAGGTAAAAACTTACGATTTTTTATCCTTATTTATGCAGCGTTTCCTCATAACAAGTTCAAAACTCCTTCACTTCACACATTACTTAAGTCTGAAAACGTGAAATTGATTTCAACATTTAAAAATAAAAGGAATAATTTGGTAACGAAAGGACAAGATAAGAAAGATCACATGAATACTAACAACGTAGTATACAAAATCAAATGTAAAGATTGTAGTGCTAGCTGCGTAGCTCAAACAAAGCTAGAATCCAGGAACACAAAAGAAATTTAAAATAAGTTGAGTAAAGTATAGTTACCTCAAATTGTATTAATCACTTGATGGATTGGAAAAATTCATTAATTTTGGACAAAGAAGTTAACTATTGCGAACGTTGTATATCAGAAATGATATTTATAAAAAATACTCACGGGAGTTTGAATTTACGCACAAACACTGAAAAACTATGTGATTTATATAATACAATATTATAACGTATGAGTTTCTGCGTTTTTGTAAACATATTTTTCCTTTATATTTCTGTTTATATCATGTTCATTTGTCCTGTTGTTATGTTTATTGTTATTATTTCATCACCTGACGACGACGTAAATCCACGTCGAAACCGAAAATTAAAAATATTATTCGTCCATAAATTATGGTAAGTTTTTAACTATTTATTTAATTAGATTGCATAATGGACGTAAATAATAGTAGAATTACATTCTTATAATCTGAAATCAATTATTGTTTACAAATACATTTTAAAACATTGTTTCGAACATAGAGACAACAAAATTCCAAAAATATTAGAGAGACAATGATTAATTCGAGCAAGATAACGACGCTGTGAAAAATGCGATTACTAGAGATCCCCTTTAGCCGTTAAACGAAGAGTCGGTGTCTTCCAATTAAACCTTTAAGTCAAAATCAACTAATGGAAGCAGTTCACAATTCTTACCCCCCAGGGAAGGACTTCTTGATCCTTACCCTCCTCTTCCAACGTGTCAAACAACTTGTATGNATAACTCGCAGCTAACTTTTTATCTTATCTTGAAATTTTTGAATCCGCCTCTGCCTTAGGGCCCTTGATCGGAATTGATGGGATGGTCCCTTGCTTGCTTCCGGAGAGTAAATTAGTTTATTGTCCTCCACGTGGTCATACGCAGTCTGTACTGTTTTTTGACAATAAATTTATTTATTATTACTATCCTCGTAAAAATTACGACCGTCTAGTCCTAAAATATAGTCGTAAGAATTACTTTAATCTAGGTTTAAAGGTCCTCCAAGCTTAGTGTCAGTTTTGGATTCCGTTTCTCTCCCTGGCATCGAGTTGATCAGTTTCCAATTACTACAATTTTCTTTGAATTCGGAAAACAATAATCACTATACTGAAGAATTGTATAGAAGAATCTAGTTCATCCGAACTGGCAAGGACTGGCAGTCTTTTTCAAATTCTTCAATGTAGATTATTTTTGCAATAACCGGATCGTTTAGTAACAAATCTGCAAAAACCTCGAGCGTGTTAGATATGTAGGTAGAGAGAGTCTTTAATCCTAAATAGTACAATTAATTCAAAAAAATTAAAACTTAATACATTTTCCGATTTTGCTAAATTATGGAGTATTATTTGTCCTTTAGATTTCAACAGTTTTCAAGAAATGAAGAGATTTTTTTTTTTTTCTTCCAAATATTGTTTTTGTATCTCCTCCGTGACAGAAGTTTTGAAGAAATCAAAATATGTCCATTTACTTTTGCTAAGTTTTTCTTTTTTTCTGCATCCCTTAATATTCGCAGCTTCCCTCACCATTGCGGAGCTCCTCTCAAATAATATTTTGTTAGAAAATAATGTTCACGTAGAAATTTGTGATGTTAGCTCCATTTTTTAATTTTTCTGGGAGAGAGGAAAATACAAACGACTATATCTGAAATTTTATTTCTTTATTTATTTTAAGTCTTTTGGCAAAAGGAGGTTCAGGCCATGAGGCCTTCAGGCTCTTCCATAAATATTTATATGACCGTAGTAGGAATCTTTACTGTTAACACTTATATTTCATGTTATACGATTTTTTTTATCACGCAGGTCAGTGAAGGGGCGAAATGAGAAATGAGTTTCTACTTTATTTAACAATGGATGAAACAAATCTGTTCATTTCCTCATTATGTTGTTCATTCAAAGTCATTATTCGTATATTTTGAGCACGTCATGGTTCATGTCGCTGAACCTACTCTTCCACAATGAAGGATACAAGTACAGAGAGCCTCATCTGTACTCAAAGTCACGATACTTTGTCTAAAATTAGTCAACATGGCTGCCTTACACAAATTGCCAACCTCTACGAAACAAATTTTTGAAACTCACTCGCGGGCCACAAAGTCATTCTCATCAGCTGATAATGTGAGTTTAAAGCGACCCGCTATATCTTGCTAGAAAAATTACAGGAAAAGCGTGGTCACAAAGAATTTAAATAATATCCAAATAAATATTAATAGTAGTCACAAAAGCGACTCTTTGCTGTAAAGAAATACAAGTTAATAACACAACAAACAAAGACATAAGGTAATATTCGTTCCACTCGTTCGATGCAGGAAGTACAGAACAGCGTCTCAAGAGCACGCGAATTGAATTGGTGTCCAAGGTTGGCAATGGATTCAATTTCGAGTGTCCTGCCAACAGAACGCGAGTTACCCCCATCATTACTCTTATGGACGAAGGCGAAGTAAAAGCGTTGTCTACATAGAGTACAGGTTCTAAATCAATATCAAGCCAGTTACACTAACAATAAATAAATAAAGAATTTATTTTCAAGAGAACTGTTACAAACTACGTTTGACCACGTTGAGGTCAATAAAGTAATTTACTGCGACTAATACAAAATAAACTAAGGAACACTGAGCATTCCCGTTCATGATATTCTGTCTTTAGTTGAATTTCTCAAGGCAAAGTTAGATGACTTTGTGTATACTTCGCGCATCGATGCCCCTTGTTTCTCCCGCCGACCGTATGTGGCGCTAGTACCTCCCGGTGATTCCCCTTTAGCCAAATTGCATCCAAATACCGTATTTTTACGTCGTCTTACCAGTGTTGATATTTAAATCAGAGTGGTTTACTTACACGATAATTCACTTGCGCCGATTGCACAGACGCTTTTGCCAGAACCGCGAACCAAATGTCTTCGCCACCGTTGGAATTTTCAAATGATCGCTTGAATTTTCAAATGATCGCTTGAACCCAACAGCCATTTTTCAACGGTCTTTTTTGCTTTCATCCCATCAAATGCACAGAGAAGAAATTGCGAAGGTGAGATATTGGATAGCATTAAAGGATCTAGAGAAAAGATATACGATATATTAATAATTAATAAAATAGAAATTAGCTTTTTGCGAAAAGGAGTGTATCATTAGTGTAACTAATAAGGTATTATCGTTAAAATATTTCTTTTCTCATTATAAATTGGTTGAGATAGATATATATGAATTTTCGCATGCCGCACTACGGTGTTTCTTATTAATGAACTACCATTACACATTTTGTTTATTCACCCAAATTCTTGATAAACGGTTGTAAATAAGAACGTCCTTCTGTTGCAGAAGCTTATTCTTCACTCTTCTTGCATGTGCATATCAACGACACTAGTCAAAGATTTAAAACTATAAAAACTTTAACATTATTCACAATATTGGTTTTTAATTATATAATTGGGTTATGCGGTTAAAATTTATAGACAATAAATTCACTAAACATCACTTTATTAACATTACATCAACTTTATTAACTTCACAGAACTTGTAGTTCTACCGTTGTAGAGGTTCTTTGGGCAAGATGATCAAACTGTCACCGATATTTTTTACACAAGTTGACTTCATGTATATTAGAAATTTAAGATAGAAATTTATTATTATTATTATATTGAAGTAATAATAAAACTGCCCTGATGAAGATGCTGATCGGCGTCGAAACGCTGGCAATTTACAGTGAATGTTAATAAAGTGATGTTTAGTGAATTTATTGTCTATAAATTATAACCGCATAACCCAATTATATAATTGAAAAACAATATTGTGAATAATGTTAAAGTTTTTATAGTTTTAAATCTTTGACTAGTGTCGTTGATATGCACATGCAAGAAGAGTGAAGAATAAGCTTCTGCAACAGAAGGTCGTTCTTATTTACGACTTTATTAGATAAACGTAATTAATTCTCGATAAACGGCTTTATGGTTACAAGAGGCGAGCTTCTCCGTCCAGCCGGTAGAGAGCATTGACGTCGGGTAACTGGATGTACGCTAACCCTAATGTAGCGCCTATTTGTTACTGATAATACTTGCTTTCGTTAATATGTATACACTGCAATTGCTGTAGATAGTGGAGCGCCAGAACACTCTATGGGAAGGAGACTTCATGGGGTCCATGATAGAGACCATTTAATTGATTCATAATTTTACAGAGAATACAATGAATTACATTGTCATGCAGCCACCGTCACAAAAAAAAAAGTGTTGGAAAAGATTTCTACGGGCAAAAATTGAAAGCTGCGGTAACATCATGTGCAGATGGCTAGGTATCGGGAGCTCGCTCACATGGTGTTTACATACGGAAAGGCAACGAACAGTAGGCTGCGAGGGTCTATCGGGAAACTTATGTCCACCGACATCAACCGCATGTGAAACAATTAGCACGAAAATAAAATACACAATTATATTTCACCGTGATTCGACTAAGCAGAATACTACGATTAATAATGAAAAATTAACATGATTTAATTTGTATGTATCAGTTAATCGTATAATGTTAAGTATTTAGGAGCGAGTAAAAGTATAGCAGTCGAGTCCAACAGTTTAGTGACTCATGTCAGACCTGTTAAAAACTTACAAATATTTTTCAAATGCCCGGCGATATATAGATCCAGGTGATGTAAAGAACGTCACGGGAAACTTTCTACAAAGCAAACTACACTTCTGACATATTAATGGTTGAAATGAAGTCTATCTTTGAAGAGATGTATTTTTTTCTATATGATGTTATGTATTCCACCATCATAATACGCACATGTCCCAGGAAAGTTTTTTTTTTTTGCGTAACCGGGTGGGTAAATCACACAGTGTCACACAATGAAGTACCGTACACTAAAAGATATGTTGACAATATCATCTTCTACCTTTTCCTTCCCGAGATAACATTTCAAAATTACCTCAAGAAAAGAAGCAACTTGACTCCTTTATTTGAAAAGGATGTTACTTGGGTACCTAAGGTGCATTTTTTTTTTGGTGGGGCTTTAGGGCTCGTCAACATCGAGGTCATTAGAGCCCAAGGTGCATTATCATATACTATTTCTAGCTGTTATGATATCCAGTTTACATTGTTAATTTTAAGTACGAAACCTAATTTAACTTGCCTTCAGGGAAAGTAGTATGTGCCATTTTTTTCAGGTCAATAAAATAGGTTTGCTAAATAAAATTAAACGTTGATAAAGAATTTTAATTAACTTCAATTTTCGCCTGTCAATAATTATTACTACTTTTTCATTTAAATAGCCGGTGAAGTTGGTTTATTAGGTTGAAAAAGAAATAAGAAAAGTACATTCGTTTATGTGTACTAAATTAAGGTATTTTAATGATGTAGTGTAGTGATGTAATGATGTAGTGCGTTAGTGTAGATGTAAATATAGGGGTAGTGAAGTGAAAAGTAGGAAATTAGAAAGGGAGGGAAGGGAAATGTGAAGTGAAATGAAGTGCACTAAAGGGGTAAATCATATGTTCGGGTCATCCGCCGTAAAATGTGCAATAAGTAATTTCTTTTTATTTTCTCAGCGTCACATGTTCCTATATTTAATATTATTAATAAGCAATAAGAAATTATTAATTTTTTTATTGTTATCAGCTTCAAATGTTTTAAACTTAATAATTTAATAGTAGTCAAATTTTATTGTTTAATTTTTTATTTAACAATTCTTAACTTCAGTGTTCTGTAATATGTATTTTTGTGTATTTAATAGTATTTCCTTATATTCTGCCACCGGGTAAGATCTGTTCATTTGCAGTTAAATTATTATTATTATTATATTATTTAATTCTATTTAATTTTCTTCTTCTTTAATTTATTCAAGCGAATTACCCGCTCAGGTTTTGCTAGTTCCCTATTTTGTAGCTTGACTATATCCTACCTCTCTCACCTTCTGACATTCGCCAAAGATCCCCGAAACCCGCTTCGTTCTCTGGAAGCGCTCCGTCTATCTCAACTGCCGTCATTACGTCGGCTTTCAGCAGAGGCATCGCCAACTATCGCAATTGTTCTCCCTTTCGAACTTTAGAAATTCTCCGCATTCGCGAGGGACATACCAACCTAACGAACACCACTTCATGGTCCAGAGCGAAAATTCGACGTATTTCCTTGTCCTTCATTCAACACATTGATCGTGTGTTATTACTGTTCCTTTATTCATGAGTCCAATTCGGTTGGACATACGTCTTTCCTCGATTTGAACAACGTATTCTTATTCAAGTGTACATATTTTCAATTACTTGTTTTATAAGTTTTAAATCCATACTAATAAAGAAATACGTATAAGTCTCTCTGCTACCTGATCACGACTAAACCACTAAACCGATAGTGATCAAATTTGAAAAGGCGATAGTTTAGATGTCCTGGATATAAGTTAACTTTTATATTTAACATGTGTGATAAGACAGAAATAGTTTTTGATGATAAATGTCGGTAAAATCAGAAGAAAAGAGATATATTTGCTTATACTGCCTAAACGGTTAGAGATAGGTGAAAACTATGAATAGTAATATTGTTTGCCTCAAAGAGTTCTACAAATAAGTCCGTGAGAGCATATGTCTATCAACAAAAATTAACCTGAATTATCGATAAAGTGTTATTAAAAATAGAAGTGTTAAAGTACTTCAATTTAAGAGAATAATTTAATAAAGAAAAGCTCAATTACTATACAATTTAATAGATTATTTTTTTCGTGCATTTAACAAAGATAAAAAATGTCTGTAAATCGTAAAATTTCGACGAATAGTTTAGATTTTACAAGAATTTTAATGAAATCGTCTCGCCTCGGAAGCGAAAATTCGACCGGTGCGGTTCCCGCGAGATGACGTAATGTAAACAGTCAAGTCTTGTGCGAATACGAATTTGAAAACTTACGAAACTCTAAATGTTTTTAAAAACAGTAAGAGAAAGTATTTTGATCTTACAACGTAGATAGATTATATCTTTTCCCGACTAAAAGAGATTAGTCTAAGAAAAATCCGGGGCAACGCAGTTCACTGTTCCTGTCCCAACCTCGCAATGTGAGATAATTTTTCTCGCGTCAATACTTTTTCGTATTCTCATTTATTTATTATCTACCTGTCGTGTTTTGTCCAGTAACTCTTTTTTCCTCCTGGTGAACAATTGTTACTCCAAATATAATATTTCCCGTGTTATATTCCTCTTCACTTTTTAATGTAAAAGAATTTATTGATTTTAATAAAAGTTAAATCCGTCTTGTACTTTATCACGCCATTGCTGTAGTACTTTTTTAAATAACTTATAACAATTTCAAAAACTATTTTCTTGCATCATTGTGTTGTCTTATGGCTCATATTAAATTAGTTTTATGTGTGCTCAACTTTGGCACGGTTGTGTACATTAATTCTGTAACCCCATCCTGGCCCGGGTTTTTCTGCGTTTTTTCTTCTGGTAGAGGCGGATTTATCATACAGGTTCTCTAGGCTTTGTCTAGGGGCGTGTTTATTGTAACAATAAATCGTGAATTTAGTGTTTTTTCAACTCTTATGATTTTTAAACACTAAACTCAGAATAATCTATAGTTCGATAATAATTCGTACATGTAAAATAATTTTGTGTGTGTTAAATTACAAATATATTAACATTCTATTAGTATTATAACTCGCAGCTAACTTTTCGTCTTATCTATGAATTTTTGCTGAAATTTTTGAATCCGCCTCTGCTTTAGGGCCCTTGATCGGAATTGATGGGATGGTCCCTTGTTTGCTTCCGGAGAGTAAATTAGTTTATTGTCCTCCACGTCGTCATGCAGTTTGTACTGCTTTTTTACAATTTATTTATTTAATTAATTTAAAGAAAAGTAAATGTCTGTTTCAATTTGGTATTCTTCGTTCCATCACTCTAGGAATAACTTACATTATTCTGCAATATCCATCCTTAGGTCTCCAAATCCACCAACAAGCAATTATCATCTACATACATGTATTTCCTCTTATTTATATTCTGTAATGGGTTTTCGCGTGCATCAATATAGGTCTAAATGCGATAAACCCTAATTCAGACAAGATATTACATTCTATCTTCCGTAACTCAGCGAATAGCTGGAAACGTTGAAAAAAAATTGGAGTGCGATTTGTTCCGTTGTTTTAGCAATTTGAATCTACTGTTTCCCGAGTGAGGCTTCGGCCATCATTTTTGAAAAATCTCGAAATGTTGAGTAATTTATACGATAAACCTTTCCATCAAAATATTTTATGAAATTCCCCAGTCATGTACGTCCCCAAGCTGGTCGAGGTTGGGTCGTCTCAGGCTAGATTTCAATAAATAATTTTATGTCATTTGTGGTGGGAAAATATACAATTCAATGATATTATATTTACCAAACTTTGTGAAATTTAATTAAATGACCGTGATGAACTGATTAAAACTGCCGGGTGACTTCAATTAGTACAAAAGCAAAACAATCTCGGCTGAATTCAAGAATATGCATATCGCATAGCATGTATTAAAGGGGAATGGTAGAAAGAATATTAGATTAGGAGTGATTATGAGAAATAAGTAAGTATTGAACATGAAGCGAATCACAAAAAGCGTAATAAAAGCATTTTCTCCTCTAGGTGCTTATGTGTATTTTGTATTCTATATTTATTTTATATGTGATATGTTGTATTCTGTTTTGTGATAGTATATTTTCTGCTATGTGATTTGTTTATGTATTTCCACGGTGCCAGTGAGAACTGAGTTGAATTAATAAAGTTCTATTTTATTGTCTTAGTGTAAAATAAATTTCATTATAACAATAGTTTTTTCGCCGAAATCTTCGATGACGATTAATGAGTGACGGTACTATTTAATCGGTAGAGACACATATCCTAAAAGAAAAGTTATTTCAAACATTCTCCCTATTCACTTTGAATACTCTGAAGTAAAAATTAACTGCGATAATAAAAGTAGTTATTTTTGAGAGGAATAGCCTCACAGTACGTAATGCCAAAGTTTGCTTTCAATTAAACTGTCAAATTCAGTCTAACAAAACAGTTCTGAAACACGATTTTTTAATAACTGAAGTACTCCAACAACTTTGTAATTCTGATAACTCTATGAAAGCAACAGAATTTTTCATGTTCTGATTTTCCTTTTTTTACCTTTAAAGAATTTTTTTTCAGAACTTCTAAACATTGGTTCCCCAAATGTTTCTCTCAGGATATAATTCACTACCGCATTCATTGACCTCACCCCGCCAAATAGTAACAAATAGATCACTGAGGGTCCCACTGGCTGTGCCGGGTTTATGTGAAAATCGGTAAATAAACTTAATGTTTTATTATTTACTCCCGACTGAAAAATTCCAATCCGTCATATTCCAATAACAATGACCAACTATCACCATTGTACCCTTCTCTCCTAACCTGACCTTTCGGACGAACGAGAAGATGAAATAACGATGAACGTAGCCTTTTCTGAAATTCATCATTGTCAGGTGCGTGTACCACAACTAGCGTGAATCTTGCGATTTTTAACCGAAATACTTTTCTTTAATCTCTATTACCCCACCCGTGGCTCAGGTGGTAGTGTTGTCGTTCATCACCATGTCATCCCGGGTTCGATTCCCGATGGGGCCAGAAAATTTGTAGCTCTTCACATGAATGTCCCAGTTCTTATAGCTCTGACTACTGAAAAGCCAACCTTCCTTCCTCTATCCAGCTCTTGTTAGTATTAATAATTTTAACTACTTCTACTAATCCCTCTACGTGGGTCAAGTTGTTGGTAAACTCAGTTAAGCGGCCCACCTACTAACAACAGCCTTCCACCCAACTCCTATCTCCTATCTCTCCATGTAGATAAGTTTCAATAGCACGCTACATTTCCTATTTACAAATACAACAATATAAAATATATATATCTATTGAAATGGTACACACTGATAGTTACTATCATTAATTTGTCTTCGCGACTTTTATCACAAGTGTTGAAGTCAAAAGCAATCATTATGAAATTTGTTTCCTCTGATATCTTGCACGATATTCCCACTTTACTTTTCTATGAGTATATGAGGTGTTATATCATCATGAACGATCAGGTGTTATTTAGGAGGGAGCGGCAAGTGAACATTCTCCTAAACCAGGTTCGTAACCTTACCCAAAGCACATGTGCATCATTTTATTGTCTTCCACGTGGTCACGTGCTTTGCAATGGCCGATTTGACAATAAAATAACTTACGAAATGTTGTCAACGACAAGGTCCTGGTTACACGGATCGAGTAGTTGTAGGTCATGTCGCAGACAACCCGTAGACCTTAGAGAAAGTCTAGGTTTCTATGCAGCTACATCACAGCTTGTGGACTGCAATTCGAACAGTTCATTTGACTTAGTATAGAATTGGCCTTTGTCGTTGTCCACAATGTTGTTTTTGTGGATGTACATTGCAAATTCACATTTGTGATACTTCTTTTTATTTACGTTTCTGTGTACCCTATTGTGAATACGTATCAGTTCTATCCAATCATTGCCATGTAGTGCCTAGCTTACTCGCCTTATACCTCTGCTGACGGCGGGTTCAAACCCGGTCCGATCCAAGTAGAATTCGCGGTGGTCCACGAAACGGTGTTCGCGGTGGGTTCTCTCGGGGTTCTCCCGTTTCCCTTACCTATCATTCCACCACAACATTCACTCACCATCATTCGCCTCCTTCGCATATCATCCTCGTCATTGGGAGGCCGTCGGAGCGCAAGCGGTAGTCGTGAACAACGACCAGGACAGAGGGGAGTCCCCGAAGCAGCAAATGCTGTTAGAAGTCCTCTATTCCCGAAGCAATTCTGATGCGACACATTCTAATACGGTTCCGAGTCGCGTAATGTCCATTCTCAGTAAAGTTGATAGCACGAGCCTTATGGAACCTACTGCGTGCCCGGAAAGGAGTATCTTGTTCCCTCAAATACTGAGCGTGTTCCAATCAACCCGCGATTTAATGATCTTAAAACGTTCGAAAATTCATGTAATTTCACACAGTTAAACATTTATGTTGGAATAATTATTATTATTAATAACAGATTGATAATTATTTATTTGATGCTTTTTATTTAAAGATAATAATTGTAAAATTTGTGTTAATTATGTTATGTTGAATGAAAATGGGAGACGGGACAGGGGTTCGAACCCGGGACCTTGAGCTCAGCGCGCTTATGCGCTTACCGACTGCGCCATCCCGTTGAAAACAAAACAAAGTACTTCCTAAGGGAGTCGCCTCGTATGGGGAGTTTAGTCTCTTCGAGACCACCTCAGAGGTCTTTGGGTCTCGCAAGTTGAATGAGGATGGAAGACGGTCCCGGGAGGCGAACGGGATGGCGCAGTCGGTAAAGCGCACGAGCGTAGTGTGCGAATCGCGTGAATGTTCTTGGGAGTGTTAACCGCACTGCGCTAACTCCTTCTCCTCGCTTTCCCCGTCGCTAGTTTCAGTGTTTGCGAAACTCGTTTACATGGGTTCGAGAATTACGAATGCAAACGAGGTCACTGTCCGCGGTTCACGCAATTTCTCGCTTTCCGCAGAACGAGAGGGAGAGACTCTTTTCGCAGAAAGTGAATCTCCAAAACGCATTTGATCGAGATTTTGCTCCATATCTTTCCATTCTTATCCTAAGTCAATTAAAGCCTAAAAAGTCTCAAGAGAATATTTAATTGAAACGGAAAGAATATGAACTATTTATCTCGATTTCTGTAATTTTCTTTTCTTGTTGATTTTATGTTTCCGTAATACCATTTCTATTTACTAAATTCATCTTCTTTTTTATTACCTCTATGCCCAGTTCCTATTTAATTCCGTCTTCCTTCTATTCCCAATTTCCTTTCACATCTGTTCACAAACATCTTCTCTACCCTCATCTCCTCCATTACTTGCTTTACTCCAGCCACTTTATTCCATTTACCTTATCCTTGCCTGGTGTTCGGCGTTCCACATTTAGCCATCACCTGGTTACCGTTTCCATCCTTAATCGCGTGGATGTAGAGGAATTGGCTACTATCTAGCTCTAATAATTTTCCGTATTGTCAGTGCTTATTGTAACGCAGTCTTGGAATTCCAAGATGACCTCTTCCTTTCGAATATTATCCTCCCAATGCGTTGTACCAAGAAGACCATGTCGCCGGAGTGTTCTGTACCGAGCATCTCGTTCTTCATCAGTTAATTCACAATCATGGAGCACACGGTCTACATACTCTACTCCCATCCGACAGTAGCATTCTCCGCCATCTCTCACGTTACGTCGTGCCCATTAAACGTTGACGTCACCATTACCTATAACTTCATATTCCGGATGTGTTGGCATGAATCATTTCCTATTACTTATTATTATCCGCGGTGTAAACTTGTACGTTACTCTTTCTTTTCCGTTTTCTTCCACCATGTCCTCCAACTCTCACCTAAGCTTTCGGTTTTTGTATCTAATCATTCTTAATTCAGATATTGAAAACCAGGAAGTTTTCAAGTCTATGTCTTTTTTAATAACGGCATGGTATATTATATTCGCTGCGATGTAATTGAGATACGTCGGTTTTTTTGTAATCCTTGTTCAATGAAACTAAAATTCAATCTAAAAATGAATTCTTGGAATTTTTCATATTTCAATTCTAAACGGTTGAAGATGAGTGAAGCGTTTCGTTGTTGTCCTGACTGTCTAACCCATAACCGCAGAGAAAAAAATATTTAAAATAAAAAATATTCAAGACTTAATATCTCAACGGGATGTTACATTTTTATTTTTGAGACTACCATGGCGATAATTTTTGGAAACTCCGACGTCGATGGGTATTATTTAAAGTGACGTGTGTTTTAAAGAATTTTTATCATTTCTCAAGAATTTGTAAAGATATAATCAATATTTTTGTATCCTATTTTTGTCTACTGAATCATAACGAATGCAAAAACATATCGTGAGAACAAAAATACCCAGCAAAAAAAAAAAAAGATCTGCTAGTCTGTTAATCTAATTATCAGCAATAATATTATAAACAATCTTCATTATTCAGATGAAGTTCATCGACGTATTTTTGTGCCGTCGCTGATATCCAGACATTATATTCTCTATCCTAACTTAATATCCCCTCGTTTATATGTTATCAAATTCTCCTACGTCAACGTATGCTAGTGTCAAACTAACTCGTCAAATAATAATAAATAGTAAACTTTATAGTCAAAAAAGCAGTTACAAACTGCGTATGACCACGTGGAGGACAATAAACTAATTTACTCTCCGGAAGCAAGCAAGGGACCATCCCATCAATTCCGATCAAGTGTCCTAAGGCAGAGGCGAATTTAACATTTCAACACACTCCTAACGATAAAAAAAATAGTTCGACACGTGTTATAGTGTTAACATAATACCAACAAATATAGTATGTAATAAAACACACAAAAAAAGTTATTTTTCAAGTACGTATCATTATCAAGCTATAAATCATTCGGATAGTATTGTTGATAATTCGTACCTATTAAATAACACTAAATTTCCTAATGCCGCCTCTAGTCAAGAACCTAGCGAGGTTTTATAAACAATCCACCTGTACTCGAAGGAAAACCGGAGAAAAACCCGAGCCAGGATGTGGCTACTGAATTAATGAACACATCCGTGCCAGGGTTGAGTACATATACAACTAAATTTATATGAATAATAAGACATAATACTAGAATGCAGGAAGATAGATTTGAAATTGTTGGAAGATATTTTGAAAGTACTACTACAATAGCGTCAAAAAGTACAAGACGGTTTTAATTTTTATTAAAATTAATAGGTTATTCTACAGTGTGGAAGCACTGGTGCAGAATGTAGCTTTTAACCGCGGATTTGAAGAGATTCATTTTCATGTCTTTTATATTTTTGTGCGGGGCATGTATGTACGTTACAGGCACATGTATGTATGTACGATACAGGCACAACGCAAAGGGTAATTTTATGTACCAATTGTCCGAAAGAAAAAACGAATTTTAGGATCTCTGTCTCTCTCGCTCATGGACTTGGGTGGGGGAAATCGATTGCCCTCTCTCATTGTTGGCTGTTGCTCACTAGCAGAGTTGCCAGATGTTTTGCCGTGTACGATAATTTAAGAATGTATTCGATGTTCGATTTGACTTCGTACGATAAGGTCAAATTTACTGAAGGGCATGTATATATGACTAAACGGACAAAATCATATTTTTTTATGAACTAAAAACGTAACAATAATCACCAACTCCGCTAAATTAATGCAGATCGTATTGTTAGTATATAGGTTTACAAGTAATTAATTGCATGTGAACCAATAAAAAATACGTTTTTCTTTCTATACCTCCCATTCATTTTAAGAGGTTTTTCATCTCTATTTAGTCAATTTAAAGAGTTGGATAATATGATGCGAATGGAATAATGAGAAAAATAAAATAATGTTTATAAAATTATAAAAATACCGCTGTGTAGCAATGATATTAGGGACCATTCACTTAGCAACGCAAGCAGTGGAACCATATGTACATTTATTTATGTTGCTCAAAGGAAAATTTTCAGTTTTTCGAAGAAATAATTTATCGAGTAGTGCTGTAAATAGCAAATAAGGTTCATTAAAATGACATTAATTTGTGACTTAATTTGTGAAAACAGGATTTACGGTAATAGTTTTTTAGAAAATAGTTTTAATAATAGATTTACGATAAAAATAGATTTACGATAATAGATTTACGATTATAGATTCACGATAAAAATAGATTTACGATTATAGATTCACGATAAAAATAGATTTACGATAATAGATTTACGATAATAGATTTACGATAAAAATAGATTTACGATAATAGATTTACGATAAAAATAGATTTACGATAATAGATTTACGATAAAAATAGATTTATGATCATAGCCTCCAAGATACGATAATTTATGAAGGTTTGTACGATAATTCCCATTTGAAGACCTGGCAACACTGCTCACTAGAGCACTAAGAATAGTTATTCTCATACCGCCATTTCGGTACCAAACTCGACACGCGCATGTTTTGTTTTAGAACAAGAAATCGGATTTCATAGGAAATATTGAGGTTACAAAGAATTTTTTCTGCAATTGATATATAATAGGTTTAAAAATAAATTTAATTCTTGATTGTGAATACATGCTCATTGACATTTTGGAGTATCTATTACCTTATGCATTTCATGTTACCAAAGTGAATAGTGTACACACTTTATAATAGTAAAATAGTACAAGCATATGTATACCTATCAGCTATCATATGATACTATAGACTCTACAGTATAGAGGAAGCACAAGGACTTGAACATAAAACCTCAAGACCTAACAATATTGCCGTCGCGGGAAAGCAGGTTGTTGATGATTAGGAGTATATGTGGTCAATTATAATTATATGGTTCTTATATTAGTACGTATATAGTTCATATATAAAATCACTCTTATTATGCTCTATGTTAGCTCTGTTANTAACGACCCGGATTCGTTAGAGGATATTATGGTTTTATTCAGAAATATGTGCGAGTAATAATGGCTTTAATAGAAACCAAAAAACCAAATAATACCGATTTGAATGAGCGCCAAGAAAAGCGCGTTCTGCGAGTTATAGGACACAGACGAAAAACTTTTGAAATCTGATTGTAAGAACTAAGAAAATGTGAATACACCTTATGAAGTTAGCGACGCAAAACCGGCGACGAGACGATTGATTGGCGGAATGCACCGTGCATGAATTTTAGGAGGAGAGGGGATTAGTACTGAGAAGGTGGGAACACGACAGGTATCACTCTCATTATTACGCGGGTCATCGGAGGAGACGGTTGACTTTGAGTCTTACGCGGATCATCGGCGGTGAGAATCCAGTCTCAATCGTACGCGAATTATCGAGAGGGGACGAGTCGGTCCGAATTTCACGTAAATCACCATAACGTTGATTTTGAGTTCGATAATTTCGAGAGGGCGTAAAAACGCAGTTTACAAGATTCAAATTTTGTGGTATTTATCACAGTCAAATTTATTAATGAACGGCCGAGTAAAACGCAAGTTGAACGCGTAAGAAATATTTTGTCGAGGGCTCCAAGTGAAGCCAGTTATGCATTGGAAAAGTTTTCCGAATTACGAATCGGACGAATACGAAAACGGTCGCACGTCGGTGACTGAAAGAATTTGCCGCAAAACCGATCGAGAACGAAGGAGCGCTTGGAAAGCCGCGTTGTAAGCAGTCGTCGAGTCAAGGTCACTGTAAGAGCCTGGTAGCAGCAGTAGCAGCCTGTGTTGGAGAAAAGGGGTGTATCTAGCAGTGGTGGTTGGACACGATTTTGAAGAAAATATGCTGGTTGTGAGTATACGTCTCTGTGAGGCGGACATTTAAGCGAAGTGATTACGCTAATTAGGGATTTGCATATTTCAGTAATTCAGTGAGAAGCTAGTATCTTGCAAAAGAGAAAGTCTCATTGGAATCGAGTCTGTCGCAGTTATTGCAAAATTTGGGTTTTTCAGGAAGAAAGAAGAGATGAAAAGGTGTTAAAAGAACTATTAAATTAATTTCTG
>NNCF01125967.1:843723-868481 GCA_002313205.1 Laupala kohalensis | reverse complement strand
AAAAACGACTCCAACGATTTTGCTTAAATTTTTATGGTGCGATGTTTGTATATATCGAATCACATGTGTGTAAAGAGTGTAGTGAACTAGATATGACGTGTTACGTGATAGCTTGAAGTCCGGTGTTTTTGGGGAATGTATCTGTTTGCTGAGTTTACATATCACATGTTTCGACTGCCGCTTTTTGCTGCGGTCGGGAAGGTAGCGTGTCATTTTTCCATAGTTGTGCGTATTGTTTGATACGTGAGCACATAGTTTTAAATGTTCACGCAAATTGGTGTTATAGGTAATATCTAGAAGGTAATAGGGGTTTTGATGTCTTGGATAATTTATTAATGATAACAGCTACTTTGTTTTTTCATTGAAAGGATTGAACCAGACTTATAATAATCGGTACATAATATAGGGAAAATAATGAAAATCAGGGAGTATCATTTCTTCAACACAGATGGTGGTAAATTCGATTTATTTTCACTCTACTGAAATTTATATTTTAAATTGCAATTCAGAATTTCAATTTCTGTCGAGTGAAAATATTTTCTGAAAATACATAAGTGACGGATTTTTTTCCAGACTTTATTTAAAAAGTAAATAAGAAAATGATTTTTTTTTTGCTTTGACTAAGCGTCGGTAATAATTTGTCAAAATTTTTCATTTCATTTGAAATGAACTTTATAGTCTACTTCGCTAACCTCCAAAATCTGAACAACCGAATTTGTAAATTGATGATTTCTTATATTTAAATAAAAGTTAAAGAATTTCTTTAGCAAAAGATTCGAATTGAGTACTAGAAGACGACCAAAATATAGAGGATCACCGCAGAAATGATCCTTTCTCTATATAATTTTTTTTTCGCTCTCTGCTGCAGACGGAGAAACGTGTATGAGAAAGTAGCATGTGCAATGGTTTTACACAACTAGTTTCTATTTTCCTAGTATTTTATTATATGATCTAGCTAATACGTCGGTATCGAAGTCCCTAATGAACCATCCTCAGCGTTTCCCTCAACCATAGACCTATACAACGTTTGTTTGTTTATATTAAAAAACTGTTCAATAAGCAGATACAAACTGCGTATGACCACGTGGAGAACAATAAACTAATTCACTCTTCGGAAGCGAGCAAGGGACCATCCCATCAACTCCGATCAAGAGCCCTAAGGCAGAGGCTAAGGATTTAACAACGTGTCATAATATCAACAGAATACCAAGAAATTTTTATTCAATATTTTGTGGGTACTAAAGGTTTTAATAGGTACATATTTCTTCCGTGTACCCTACACGTGGAGAATTTATGTGATAACTTTCTGTCAGGTGAAAATGGCGACCAGCCGGGACTCGAACCCGGGTCTCTTGCTTGATCGCAAGGGTGTTAACCGCTACACCACCGGTTCGCCAGTTTTTAAGTTTACCCCATCTATTCCTCTTTTGTCGAATGATTTTAATAAGATAATATAGATAATATCTTTATTGTTTTATAAGTTTGCATATTCTGTGCATAACATTTTAAACAGCACTTTTACATTACATGTGTAAACTAATTAAATTATCATTAGTTTCGGAATAAGGCTTACGTAAATAACTCGGACGTAATGTATCTCTCTTATATTTAACATGATACATTTAGATTCTTCATAAACGAATACATTTTTACAAAAATTAATAATTGATAGTGTTTACTACATTAGAACACTAGCCTCCCAAGGTTTCAAACCCATGGGGGATGTTCACACTCTTAAATTAAGTTCTCTGTAAAGCAACGGATCGTGTCTGACGCACAAATGACTTCTTCCGGTCCTAAATATTTCTTTATATCTTTCTTTTTTTTCATTTTAAATTTTACAATAGTTAGTCTATATTATTTAAAATATATTTATTTCTTCCGCTTGTAATTGAAGTCATTATGTACGTAATCAGTGGCATATCTATGGGGGTGGGCTAAGGGGACTAAGCCTCCAATTGGACCTGAACTTTCAACGAATAATATTAAAACTCATAAAGTGTATGTTTATCCTTTAATACGTATTTGCCATTTTAAAGAATTAACCAATTTGGTCACTATTTAATGAGTTGTTAATTATCTATTTGTTGAATTGATGTATTATATTAACATACAAAATATTTGCAATAATATTTACAATGTTATTTATAAGAATATTTAGAATAATATTTATAAAATGTACCCGTGTCCCCGGTGCAGATCCGTCACTGACGCATGTGTCGCTGTGTGTATTCTCTGCTTCAGAAGGGACGCCGCCTCCACTCTCCCGCGCTCTTCGTCCATCGACAGCGTGGTGGAGGCGGCGTGGTCCTCCTCCCCCACTCGCTCCTCCTGGACGGCGGCGTCTCCGCCGCCCTCGGCGTCCTCCTCCTCGTCGTCTTCGACGCTGCGTCGCGCGCCGTCGCCGCTGCCGCATCGCCCCGAACGCCCGCTCTCACTCGTCTCGCCCTCCGTGGGACGTCGACTCAAAGGACAGCGCGCGGTGCTCGGTGAGTGTTGGACGGAAGGCGCGCAGTGACGGCGTCACTGCGTCACTACACACGACTTCTCTTAAGCTATTGTATACATACTTCGATAAGATGTCTGTTATTGCAATAACGAGGATTCAGAAACCAGAACTTTTTCATCGCATTTTTTTAGTGAATTAAATAATGAAATTTAGTTTTTAAATGGTATGATATTATATTTTTAAATACATTTCTCATCTTAATACTTTTCTTATTTTTATTTTAATACATTTCTTATTTGAACACATTCTTATTTTAATTCGTGTATGATTTTGTATATCCTCGTTTTATTTTTGTTGTTGTAATTGTTGTATATTGTTGATGTATATTTTATGTATTTATTTTATGCCACCGGACATGACAGCTCAATTGCAGTAATAAAATTATTATTATTATTATTAACATTTGCGCACAAGGGCGCGGGGAGTTGGTAAGAATGATGAGACATCACGGACTACTTAGAATTTAAAAAAAATGGAAATTCATTAATAGCGAAGAGAAATATGAGAAATTTCGATAAATAGTAACAGGGATGGGCGTGATAAGAAATATTATAAAACAGATCGGACATTGGTGACAAAATCATCCACAAACGATCCCTAGTAGTGCACCATGGCCCTTAATAGAAGGAATGTACATCCCCAATTAAGTTTTTAAACAAGTAACGAATTCAAGAAAGCGTTTGACAACAATGATTAAATTATGATGGACTGAACGTTAGTGTGCATTTTGTGTTAGTGAAATTATAATGAAGTATAGAGGATCAAGAAAAAGACATTTAACAACAAAAGTTAATCCCAGGTATTGACTATGTTAGGTACTGGATAAGAGATTCTGAACACTTCAATATGACCTTGCTTATAAGTAAACAAATTAAATTACATAAAACATGTACTAAATGTTATTATAATAAAAAATTTAAAACACTGGAAACATTACACGACATATTATCTTCAGTATGAGACATCTTCAAAAGTTATAATGTGACTCATTGAGTACTATGCAGTACAAGTTTTATATATGTAAATTTCTCTTCCTATACACAAGGCCATATTCATATATTTATTAACACATAACAGGCGTAACAACATCATCAATTAAGGTATTACACTTGAAGGACAATAATTATGCGAATATTATTATAGACAATCAATTTTTAATGTAATACTTCATTAGTATTCCTAATACATTGCCAACTATTCGATGCTAGTTTGGCATCACCTTCAGGGCCGCTGCTATATTTTTTGAAATGTTCCAAAATGTTCCAATCACTTGTTGTAAGAATGAAATAGTGAAGCAAGTTCACCATTGTCTAGAGCAGGGGTCCGTAACCTATGACCCGAGGGTCACCGAGTGACCCATTTGATAATTTCAAGTGACCCACTTTTATTCCGAAAATAAAGTATAATATAAAAAAATAAATTATAAAACATAAACATGAAACAAACATTTTGAGAATAAAAAAATTGAATATAGATACCAAGAAAAACATTTTAGTACGATTACCATGGATCTTATACACAAGTGTTTATGTATACAAGATACATGTTGAAAATATCTCTGACCCAAACGTCTCTCTAATACTGACATTTTGGTTGATTTTGACCCGCGGTCAAAAGAGGTTGCCGACCCCTGGTCTAGAGCCTTCCTTCATACAAGCATGATAACAATTACAAAAATTTTGGCAATGAAGGCATGATAACAATTAAAGGATGACTCTAACCTACCTCCTATCGCTCCATGTAGATGAGCTTCAATAGCACATTATATTTCCCACTTACAAATACTACAGTGGTAATGGCAAAGGAATCATCAAATTCCTATGAGTCAAGAAGTGGGTTCTGTGGAATGTTATTCTTTAATCAGACACTTAGGCCAAATTTCACCAAGTTCGTTTAATGTCTTAAACGAGATTTTCTGTGCAGTAAATCGTGATTATCAAAATGCGCGTTCCACCAACTTCGATTTATGAGAAAATCGCGATTTACACTTAAACGCTCGGGGACCCTTCGATTACCAGCGCAAATCGCAATTTTCTTCAGAACTGCAAGAAATATGGCGTCCATTTTGTTTGTTTCCTCGTGGCTCGGTTTATAGGTTATGTTCAGTGGCACGAGGGAGAACCGCTGCTGCCTACAGTGTCCGTAGGTGGCGGTAGTGAGCAACATGATGCGTTTTCCTCCCGTCATTTGTCTTCAAATTACCCATACTGCTCTGTTAAACTACTACCAACCCAGAGAATTCTTCAGAAACATTGATCAACTTCATCGACGATTAGTTTTGCTTGATGAAACGCACAAAATGTAATCGCGATTCCATTTATCTAATCACGTTTAAGGAAATCGCGATTATTCTACATTTGGTGAAATTGGGCCTTAGACAAGAGTTGATGAGGTAAACATCGTGTTATGCATCTTTACGCTTTTCCACATCAGATTCTCCCTCAAGAAGTTCTTCCGGAGTGAACCCAACCATCTTAGGATTGAGTGACAGACGTCATAATAGGATCCTTCACAACAGAGTAACTTTTAAACTCTTGTGTACGAATTATTTCCGCAAAAGCGAAATGAAGCAAAAGTATGAGATTGTTGAAAATTCAGAAGAAATTCAAAGAGTCGAAACAAGAAAAAGTTTTTTAGATCCTACCAATCTTGAAGTTAAAAATAAATATTACTTGTCACGAGGTTCGTAAATAACCCTATTATAAACCGGAACATAAATATCATTTCATTTCAATTTGTATTAAACTTAGGATTGTCCTTAAAAACCTTTTAATTCAAAAATAAAGACGTTGCGTTTCATTAAATTCTAACCGAAGTCTTATTTAGTCTCGGGAATGTTTCCCCACAGCTTTAATAAAAGAGTTACGTCAATGATTCTTTTAAAGTGAATTTTAATTTAAGAGAGTACTCAAAGTTATGATACATTTTTTAAACAAAACTAATAAAATTATTTGTGATATGAGTTTCTTCTTGAATATAGTAATCACTGAAGATATTTCCAATCGTTTAATTTCGACTGTTGTATGGGGAGGTTCACGTCGTTATGCGCCTTCAATATTTTGCATATAAATGGGTAACAATAAATAATTTTAAGATCAACATTTCGGAGAAACATATTCGTCTACTGACTTATTATTCTCTTACAAATAAGTACACGTAACGAACGATGCTACTAAAGCATAAATTTAATAATAAATTTTGAAAGCATGTCCTAAAATATCTACAATCACGTTTGGTGTGCTGTATCATTGAATAAAGTGATATGAGTTTGTAATATTGATGCAGATTCATTTGAATTATAAAAGAGAAGCACAGTTGATCTTAATTTCCTCGAGTCGTTCTTAAAAGCGTAGAACCACATTCTGAATTTAATAAATAACTTAACTTACTAATATAATAAAAAACTATAAAACACCATCTTAAACAGATAGTCTTATATTACATTAGAGAATTTTTTTCTTGGGATTACTGGTATTTTCAGTCTTTCTGCTATTCATACTCGGCACAAAGGAAAATATACATTACTAATTACTTATTCTGAAATGTAAACATTGTAGTTGAAAAAGTCTGGAGTGTACCCCAATCAACGTTCCAAGTATAACTCTAACAAGAACTATGCAGTAAAAAGCCTCATTTCAATAAAAATGTCATTCAATTTATAGAAACGAATTATTTTAAAATTATCAATCAAAACTTAAAATCAAAATTTAAAATCAATATTTATTTTTTCAATCCGCCTCTGCCTTAGGTACCTTGATCGGAATTGATGGGATGGTCCCTTTTTTGCTTCCGGAGAGTAAATTAGTTTATTGTCCTTCACGTGGTCATTAGTGTGTAACTGCCTTGTTTAACAATAAATTTATTATTATTATTATTAAATTTATTATTATTATTATTAAATTTATTATTATTATTATTAAATTTATTATTATTATTATTATAAAAAACGACAACGTACTAAACAGATCATCAGGTTAAAATTATATTTTCCCAAACCTTACAAAGTATATGTTGCTACACATCTTCATATTAAAAAAGGGATATCCTGAAGCATCATCCTTCATCTCTTAATTAATGACTGATTGGCCGCACTGAATAGGGCGATATCACGTCTCGCTGCATCTCGAAAATGGTGCGACCTACAATAATGCTGTTTAGCAATCTATGAGCATAAAAAGGGTTTGTAATGTTTTCAAATTAAAATATCAAATTTTAAGAAACCAGAATTGGAGTGTGGTGTGTAAATGAAGTTGGAATGAGCTGTCCAGAAATAGGCTTCTATTTCCCATCTCATTCTATGTCAATTCTCTAGTTTGGTTTCAATGCATCAATTTGTTTGCAAGTTATCGAGGGAACAAAATTCTTAATATGTATACCACATACTACATTGGAAATTATCGCCAAAATTTGAAAATAGACCTGTCCTGAAGGAATTTCTTAAAGATTGGAAAAGATCTCGAAGTACTTTTTTTCAAACTATTAAATTACTTATTCATTCTGTATAATTACAAACTTACTCATTCTGTATAATTAAAAATTAAATATATTTGATTCTAATCGTCTCATCGACCACGAGGACCCATATTGAGTACAACATTTTAGAAAATGTTTTCAACTCAATATCCCGTGCCGATTTTTTTTTCTCAGTGTCCTGCGTGTGAGATAATTATGTATTCCATCGAAAATTCAGTGACCACTATTGACATTACGGTCACACGACGGGTGTTTTTAAACGCTGTTCCGATTTCTATTACGCCCATGGGGACAGTTTTTGGTTGAGGTGTAATATTTTTATTTGTCTCTTCTGTCCAACCTTACGGCTGATCAACAAATTTATGATGGTGTTCAAAATGTGTGTGTGTATATGTATATATGTATATATATATATATATATATATATATATATATATATATATATATATATATATATATATATATATATATATATATATATATATATATATATATATCAGACTTTAAAATGTTGGCTAATACATACACAAGCATCAACGAATTATTTATTAACTCATGAAGAGTCGGTATGAACTTAAATACGACTTCCTAGTTTTAACCACGAAAATTATTTAATTTGTTGGGGAAAATGTTATTAAAGTTTTTTTTCGTCGTCCTTAAATCTAAATACAGTTTAAATGTTCTGTGACGAAAGCTGATACATGCAGTGTACGACGGCTTGCTTATTTATGTTGCTACTATCCATTATACTGTTTTCTCATGCTATATTCAAGTCATCGAGAGTTTAGACACAAAAAATAACAAAGATGGCGGACTCGAGTGGTGTTTCAGGGCAGCCACCACCAATATTGTACAACAAAAACCCCACACTCGTTAAGACTCGGATTGTCGTTTGATATTAAAATCATCTTTTGTAGCACTTACATGTACCTTACGGGTGTACCAACACTATGAAAACAACAAAGAGACTACCGTAAAATGAATTTCGTTGAAAGTAAATTTAAAAAAATTAAGATTTCTTCGATAAATTAAGCATTGTATTTTATATATAGGAATGTTAATTTTGTGTTACACTACAAAGTATAAAAAAGAGTATTTTAAGAACATGCTCTTCTAGAGTTATTTCGTCAAGTTTGGTGGTAGTGAATACAAAGTATAAGATGAAAATATCACTAAGTCGAGTAGAATACAACATAGGGGGAATCAATTGTGTAGGTTGGCAGTTGTCCCAAATTTGGTATCTATTCAGATGGCAGCTAGACTATACTACAGCGCTTTGATTACACAGCCCACCGTTACATACAGGTGTAGTCAAGTACGATTATTCGTAGTTGAAATTAGATTAGTGCTATTAAATGAACATTAGTTGATATATGTATCTGGAATATTTTTCTACTGATTTTGATTCAACTCACAGAATAGTTGTATTTTGGAATGAGAAAACGACCTGCCGTTTCTTATTTCCGTCTTAGTACATTTCTTAATGTTAGAAAATTCAGGTTTTACACATTAATTGTTTACACTACAAAAATTGGTACGAGATTCTATCTCAAGTATTCAAGTTATTGCAACCGTGAAATTTGTGAAAGAATTTAAGTCTAAGTTTAATTTTAATTTAGAATTGTACGCTTATGTGCGCGATAGATACTAACTAATATAAAAGTCTGTGCGTAGTTGACGTGACGACCAAGGAGTATCAATCTTATTTGGAAACCTGAAGTTCTAAGTTTCTTTCTACTGCAAGTGAAGTTTTTAAGTCATTTTTGTGTTCATAGTGTTGGGTCTTGTTATACACTGACGCTGTATTCAAATAATTTTGTTATTAATTAAAAACTGTGCGTTCATTTGATTTTACATATGCGTCATTTTCATTCTGGTATTAAATGTCTTGAAAGAACAGCGAGTATTATAGCAGTTGTTGGTAAACAGCAGCCACAGCGAGTGGTGAAAGTGCACAGTAGCGTTGGAGACAAGAGATGAGGAACTCGCGCATGCGCAAAACGCTACTCTTCTACTGCACACTGTGACGTCATTACTTCACAGAATAAAAGCACTTTACGGTAGTACTGGCGTAGGTAGAATTAAATCACTAAAATATGTTAAATCGGCATAAATAAACAGAGTAACAAATATTTATTGTGATTTCAATTTGAAAAAACATACCTCAACGACCATTTAAGTGCCAGATTGCAATTATGATCCATTGGTTTTAAAAAGAAAAAAATTATTTTCTAAAACTAATCAACTCTGAAATCATAAAAGTTATAGAAGTATACTTTGATTTGTAGTAAATTTTCTGTAGTATTTTTTACATCACTTTTATCTATAGATCACCGGACATCTGAGAAAGATATTCTACTCTTTCTGAGGAGAGATCTATAAACCACGAAACCGCCATGTTTTTACATGCTCCAGTGCATTTTAAATGAGCCAAGCGAGTTCTTCAATATTATTTGTACTATGTTATTAACTGATAGATATAAATTAAATCGTTTTTTCATCATTATTATTCATATTCTCGTGTTTAAAATTAAAATGAAAACAATTAATAAAGAAAACAATTATACACTTCGGTGATTTGACTAACTTGGAGTGTTGGTGTATTGGAAGGTCTTCACTTTTACTATGCTGAACGAAAAATCGTAGGTTTCGTCCCCAGCTCGTTCGAACTAAGTGAAATTTTAATCTGGGGTTTTCCTCACCTACACCAGACCTCCAAGAACCATTAAACATCATTTGATGCTCTCGGCAAAATTAATTCCCGGCGAAAAATGCACCCACGCAAAGTTCCGGATTCCACTACCAGATGGCAGCGGAATACAGGACATCTAAATTGCGAATGTGGCTCAGCCCAAAGGGTCGCAACCAAAGAAAAATGGGTCACGATAAACGGGTGACGAGACTCATACGCTGCTGCTGCTATTATTATTATTATTGTTATTATTATTGTTATTATTATTATTATTATTATTGTTATTATTACCAGACCTATGTTGGTTCGGTACTGTAAATTCCCCAACAACCCAACACCTCTCCTTCTCAGTTCTTAACCTAAATCATGGTTAGACGGAAGTGAAGATCTCACGGTTTGTAGCTCGCCATGAAACATAAAATAAATCACAATGTCTGCTCGATTTCGATATGTGCAACGCTAAAGCCATACAACTGGCATAAGAATTCAGTAACACGGTGTCAACATTAGTCTTGTCATATTGGAAATTCTCATGAGCATTGCTCGTTATTTTAGTGCATGGATGTGTACCATAATTGAGTGCTTTAATTTTAAAATCGGTAGTTAATAAATAGCTCAGTGCTTCATTTTAAGTGATGCCAGTCTATGTGCAAAGAAAATTACAAAAATAAACTTTGTGTTGACAAATATCTCTCCGAAAATTCTTCGATTGATAAATGATATCTGCAGTAGAACACAAGGATTATGACTCCAGTATATGGATAAGGTAACTGCTGTTGTTTATGATTATGTGTTCATTTTAATTTATATGAATTAAGTCAACTGCTTATGAAAACTGAGTGCATCATGTAAGTACAATATAACAACAATGCACGTAAATTAAACCAAGAAGTCTCATTTTAAATTCAAGAACAATCTGTATATTGGTAGGCTGGATTTCATGAAATTGAAAATGAAATCTTCGTAAAAAATACTTTTTAGATTACATTGAAACAATGGAATATTCAATAATAATAAATTTATTGTCAAAAAAGACAGAAACTGCGGATGACCACGTGGAGGACAATAAACTAATTTACTCTCCGGAAGCAAATAAGGGACCATCCCATCAAGGGTCCTAAGGCAGAGGCAGATTTAACGTTCAGCACGGTCCTAACAATAAAAATCGTTCGATATGTGTTATAAGAGTAACATAATGGCAACAAATTTGTATGTAATAAAACACAAAGAATGTTATTTTAGAAGAAGGTGCGTATTATTAAAGTATATATTATTCGGAAAATATTGTTTATAAATCGTAACTATTAAATATCACTAAACTCAAAATTTATCATTTCAATAGATTCCGCCCCCAGACAAGAACCTAGCGAATCTGTATTTAAAAAAATCCATCTCTACCCGAAGGAGAACCGAAGGATAACTCGCACCGGATTGGTGCTACAGAATACGCACACAACCGGTGGTGTTGGTATGTTTTACGAAAGTTTCATTCTTGAGATTCCGCCAATCCGAGGCTCAGCTCTGAACCCATGGAAAGTGAAAAGCCGACGATGAGGCAGAAATAAATATTTGACGAAGTTGGCGAGTTGTTTTGTAATATCGAGCGTATTGATTTGTAGACGTAAGTTCTGAAAGGGAAGGTCTTATATAGAAAACCTGTGTTGCTTATAGAGGAGATTCAGAATTTGTAAGCGGTGCACGTACGCAACACGACGGATGCGGAGAGGAGAAGGGGGTGATATTCTCCGAGGGGCTTCGAATTCGGCGCATTTCTTTGGGATTCTGACAAGCAAATACGTGATCGTATCCCACTCCTAGCGAACAACTCACGATACGAAAGGAAAAGAAATTCTGGAGTTTCATTGTTTCTTTAATATATCTTTTGGACCAACTTAACTATACGGTCCAACGCCGTAGAAAAATATCTAGATGAGATATCGAAAAACGGCTTTTTTGCTATGATTCTGGAAGGGACTTTGTTCTCGAAAATTACAAATTGAATCATTTTATGTGAAAAAAAATTCCCTCTTTCGATGGCAAATTTAACATAATCGTCCTATCCTAACCTTATTCTTCGTATATCCTTTCGGGAGTGCTGCTACCTCCACCATCGCCTCCATCTTCACACTTACAACAGATTTTGTTAAAACGGAATCGCCGGTTCTAACAAACCTAACATCGCCGACTGTGACCGAACAATTGTTTATAATTGTTCATATTATAATTATCGTACCCTAACATACTAACATAAAAGGTGGCGGAGAGAAGAAAATAGTGCGGAACAATATTTCTTTATAACTATCGTAAATATGAAAAGCGAAGAATACGGCTTATATTTTCGGAACCGCAATAATATTTGTAGTATTATGACATAAATTACTTTTTCGAACCCTTGTGGGACCATATTCTTAAGTTTGACATATCTTTTACCTCTCTGACGCTTTACTATTTTTAGAAGAGTACTTCATATTGGATTCTTTGTTATAAACAGTAACGTAAAGAATTATAGAAAAAGATGTTCAAGTACAAAACTACACGAACATTTATCGTTTCAGTTGCGTATCAAGATGTGACTAAGTAATTCATTAAGTCTTCTAATGAGTTGTAAACCTAATTATTTTTTTATTTCTATTTCTCATCTGTCATTTGACTACATTACCGAAATAGCCTATTTAAGAACTCACCCAGTAACAACCAAGGGTTTTAATTACTCTCCTCCCTATAGTTGCACATAATAATGGGTTATTTTGAATAGATGTTACTCGCTTTATCTTCATCCCCTGCTTCATTACGTTACAAACATTTTAAGCTTTATACTCGTATACTTCAGATGACTTCGAGTCTCGTACACCCTTCATTCAAAGCTAATTAGCTCTTTTCATCTCTTACATCTCTTCTGCGAATTAAATTTCTTCGACTCATGAATACACCCTAGAGATCGATCTCTCCTTTTCTCAACTTGTATCGGGAATAACGATGGGTAATTAAGATACAACATACAATTTGCTTCATATTACAGCGTTCCAATGAACACACTAATATTCTTCTTCGTGGAAGAACAAGATAAAAATATATTTATAGAAGAAATTTTTGTTCAAATAAAACAAGTTGATCGCTCTACAAAATAATATTTATCTTCTTAAAATTATGTAATTCATAACTTTCTTTATATTCCAATAGTAATTTATTAGCTTCACCCGACTGAACAATTCGCACAAAAAGTTATAGAAGGCAATATACTTATCGTATTGTTCGGAAATTTTTTGTTGCGGTTAGCTTCAGTTAGTTTACATAAACAGATTACCTTATGGATTAAATAACACTTACATTGGTCTTGAACATTCATGCGCATTGCAAAAGCAACAGCTGGTCCCATAATAACGTCCCGTGCACTGTTTACGAGTATATAGGAAAAATTTAAGGTTATGTCGATGTCCAGAAAATAATTATATTAGCAACGTCTAACGACTATTTCATGTACACTTTACTTCATTATTTTAGAAACATATTTATCCCTTTGCTTAGAACATCCTCAGGTAACAATAAACATAGATCATGGTTACATTACTGATAGTTACTCCAGAAACAAAAACAATGAACAAAAAATCGAACCTGCTATCAAAAAATCGAAAATTTACACCGTGTAAATGATAGAATTTACTGAATGAAACTTCAATATGTATTAATCCACTCTTTCAAAAAACACACAACTCAGATTCACATTAAGCATCCATCTTATCTTTATTTCGTCATTATGGAAACTTTAGGATTGTCATTGAATTGACTACGTTTCGAGGCTCTAGGTTTCCGGCCTCCTCTTCAGGTCTGTCAGGATTCATTTTCACTCACATTGTTTACACTTTATACATCGTCAATATCAAATTCACATGTCATATACAATACATAAAAACCATTTCATACCATCACGATGTTTGTGTATTTTTTGAGTTGTGTGTTTTTTGTCTGTCTATAATAAGACACGGTGTACCTATAAGAAAACTGCAATAAATTAAATTTTTCGAAGAGGAAGTGTACCACTTTTTTTCAGTAGTGTTTACTGACACACATTGGCGGAAGTAGTGCTCGCATTGTAAACACCATTGTCGCCAGAATATCGAATATTTGCCTTCGAAATCGATGGAGGACTTGAAAGAGGAAAGTTATTTATTCGAGGAAAAAATATGTCTCGTGTTATACCAACAACTTTCCCGGAGTACGCGAATACGTATTGAAAATCTGTTAACTCTCCTTTTACATCGAAATATATTTTTTACTTAAGAACAAGTATGGTGTTGACTAGATTTTTGATTTTGTGGGGAGTTTCTCTATTGGTTCTTATTTACACAACAACCTCAAAGTGTTAAAACATTCACTGTTTCAAAAACGGGTAATTCAGAAAATTATTTTAAAAGTAATCGAAAACACACATTTAAAAAATCTTTGAAAAAGTAATTTCAAAACAATCCAGTTGTTGAGTCACTTTTGGTGATCAAAAAGAAATTATTTTTCCAATAAGAATTTATACCGCACGTAATGTAGTGATCTATTATACGTATTAAACGTTTTTATTTGAAAATACTTCATTGTCTATAACAATTAAAGTACTGTTCAGCTTTAAGTCTTTTCTTATCTTACGTTATATCTTTCTATGAATTCATGGATAAACTTAAAGTCCCTTCATTTCTCAACATATTTTGTTGCGATGCATTCTTTTCACCAATCCCCTTCTTCAGTCATTCTTCACTCCCTTAGGTGCGTAAGTACGCTAGTCGTACATGTATTTTGCTACGGTTCCACAAGTTAACACTCATCAGATTTACACTTTTTGTTACGTTCTTGAATCCCTATTGATATCTACTTGAAAATAAGTGTCTAAACAATTGGTTTATAGATATAATATAGCATAATCCTCATATGTATTTATCATAATACACATTAGAGATAATACCAATCACCCTTGATCCCCCTAACGGAGTTTCTTTGTACCCCCACTACTGAAAAATTTTCACTCTCGGTGTCGCCAACCTTACCACCACAACCGTCAATCCTTTCTACCAACCCTCTTCCGCGGCTCTACGCAGCTAGAGTCCTTAATAGAAGAGAAACGCCATTAGTGTCAACAACTTAATTTCTTAAAACTGCAATATTTACTATGCACAAATTCTTATATCCCAGTTGATACCTCTCTCACTCGGTTTTAGCCACTTATTGGTAGGGTTCGGAGAAAGGAAGAGCATTGGAACTACGATACATTATTCAAATTGCGCTGTGATAAGTTTTCTCCAGAAATATGAGAAATTCCTTGCTATATGTTCGCCCCTGGCGGGTTTCATTTTATCAAGGACTCTATACGCAGCCAAAAAAACGAACAAAAAAAACCGACATCCGCGTGCCAAAAACCGAGCAAAGCAGCAAGAAGCGTAGCGTCGTGCAAATGAGGGTTGGTTCGCCAAGCGCGCGGACGCTGCAGCTACCGGAATAATGGAGAACAAATATTTGAGGGATTTTTCTGCCAAGAAGCGAGAGGAAGAATGGACGCCTTTTTTCGGGTTTACGAATATCCAGAGATGGGTTCATCGTCAATCGGGGTGATGCTACTCTGGAGGGAAGGGATCAAATAAGACGGGTGATCTTCCTCAAAGGTAAAAAAAAACGTTACCTAGAATATTTTTATATTAAATTTTTCCCCGATTTTTATTATTAGCTTCAACATAACGGAGGAATTCACGTACTACTTTTATTATTCCATTTCTTCCCCCTTCTCTCTCTCATGTTTCTCTGGATTTTCACGGAATTTCAGTATAACAGCGGGCTCCAATCATCAAGGCACGTTATACAAGTGCTCTGTATTACGACCTTCTCCATTATTTGGAAAAATGATTATTGTTGTTGTTATTATGACAATTGGTATTATTATCGTATGTCATTATTATTATTATTATTATTGCTGATTCACAGCTTGCAGAAATCTAGATCATTAGAGTCCACACTTTTGTTGAAATTAAGTAAAATTTAAAATAATCTTATCATTAACTTTTTGTCTGACAAACATTTCTTAGATGGAGTAGGACTTTTCTTAGATATACCATGTTGAACATTTTAATTTTGAGGTACAGCAATCATTATTATTTCAATTCGTAGGAACTTATGATATGTTAATAATTTTTATTTGTTCCCATTTCTTAACCACCCAATTCGTACGTGGAAGTTCGTGAGGAATCTAGGTCGATCAAAAGTGTTTATGAAATCAACGATTCCTATTTTGTTAGAATCCTCTTCAGTTCTGGTTAACATCTCTATAAACTTATGGCATGAATTCCGTTAATTTCCCACACTGGATATCATACAACACTAGGCACCTCCGTGGTTAGTGATCTGACGAGAGAATCATTATGTTCCTTTGTACTCTCGTTACTAATTACCATTAATGTTACTAGTTTCTTAATTTGTTTTATTAACTTGTTTGCTACTCGGGTAATATGAATAATTCTTTGCTTGGGAAAGAAATACGTAACTTTCAGAATATTTTTAAAATGCAGCCACTAAACGAAATTTTCATTTTCCATTATAGTATTTGTAAATGGGAAATGTATCGCGCTACATGAAGCACATCTACATGGAACGATAGGAGGTAGGAGGGTAGAATGGTATTAGTGTAGAATGGTAGAATGGTGGGTCGCTTAGCTGGGTTTACCAACAACTTTGCCCACGCGGAAGGGTTAGTAGAAGTAGTTAGTAATAGTTAGAGTTAGTGATACTAGAAGGAGGTGGATAGAGGAAGGAGGGCTCACTTTTCAATAGTCACAGCTATATGAACTGGGACATTCATATGAAAAGCTACAAATATTTTCTGGCCCCGTCGGGAATTGATCCCGGGATGACTTAGTGAAGAGCAAGAACGCTTCCACCTGAGTCACCAGGGGGGCAAAACCAAATACTTCGTGTTACGAAATTAAAATTAGTAGTAATTATATGTAATTAATTTTTTTACACATAGATTTTTTATTTTTTCTTCAATTTCTGTTGTTGTGAGAGATAACTGCCAGATTGGTTATGAAGCTAATACCAGACACTTCTCCGACGCGATTGAATCATTCCTTTTGTGTGTGGGGGGGGGGGCTTTAGGGCTCGTCAACATCGAGGTCATTAGAGCCCATGAATCATTCCTCGTGAGCGAATTGGACAAAGAGAGAAATACAGAGGGAATTACGAGCGCAGTGAATGTTGTTACGGTAAAAGGAATAATATCACTGAGCGTATTTGTGCAATGGAAGGTTTGACTAGGGAGTAGTAAACGCAAAGAGCGAAGCTCGACTGTCGAGTCGTCATGAAAAGCTCCGCTCCGAAGCGCACGTTGCATGTGAGATCGATGTCTGTGAGTTTGCAATTCAGATTACACAAGTTGGCAAAACTGCATCCATCAACTCATACATTTTGTGCATGTGAGGGCATATGAACTATAGAAAGCAAGTCTCTTAATACCCACTGCATTCATTCTAATGTTGTAATGTTTAACGAAATATAATGGCGACGTTCCTTGTCTCCGTGAGAGATATGAAGCAAATATGAGCGCCAGACGTTTGGAGTAAACCACAGAGCAAATAAGTTGTAAGCACTAACGCGAGATGCGAGCTGTCGGGCAGCCTTTGTAAAATAAAGTGATATGTGAAAAACTTTCTGAAAACAAGTTTTTACTTGCGCTAGACTACATAATATTTTATTGACAACAGGTTTATATATTTGTGCCAAATTTCAAAACATTCAATTGCCGGGAACTGGTTCTAAAGTTACGAGCAAAATTTCAACCTAAGACACATACTAACATGTGCAGTCACGTAAGAGCTTATAAAAAAACACACACATCTTAGGAGAAACGTTCCCAAGACATTCAGGAAAATTCTCAGCCATGTTGGCAAAACTAAATTCAGACAAATAATTACTCTAATCACACAAACAATCTCTAACAAAATAATTTCAAAAACAAAGAATTCTGGAGATAGAACATGTATTTCATCTGTACTTTGGTTCTAATCTAGCAACGTTTTGCCAATACATTTCTCTCAGTTCATTAATGTCATGTGTGGAATTTTTTTGTCTCTGAGAGAAATGTGAACTTATTCATCAAACTGTCGACACAAAACTTATGTTTCACTGAGAATTGACACACATTGATAGATCTTAATATCAAAATTTATGACTACGCTTTTGTATTGCGGGAAATTAAACAGAGAACATTGTAAATAAATTATATAGCTTGATGAATTTTTATAGTTATTAACGTGACATCTTATTGTTTATATTCCATTTTACAGCAAAATTCTTTACAAAGAAGTTATGCAAATCACGAAAAAATTTGTAATGTGTTACAAACTCTTTTTACGGTTCACGAGTTATATCATATTTTTAATCAAATTTTTCATCAAATGTTAGGGAGCACAATTGTAGGTAAGAAATATATGCTGCTAGAATGAATATAAAGCACTGATATAATGATCCATTTTTCTTTCCTGCATCTTCTCATGAATAATTCATTTAGTATTTCAACACAAGCTTGCACGGGGGTTACCATATTCCTTGCTTGGATAATAATGTCCCTCAATTTATACACTCATTCCATTCTTTCAAATCAAATAGGTTTCCAACGAAATAAGTATTTTTACCATGTTTGTTCTTGACCCTTAAAATACACGGTATACAGGAGATTATTGAGGTAAGGTCATCTGTTGCAATCAAATCACATTTCACTTGCCAACGTTTCGGAATTATACAATTCCGTCATCAGGAACTAAAAAAGAATATCAAGAATCGCAAGATTTATTGTCAACTACTACAATTGTATACAATTATCTATAATTCTGTTACATACCTTGTTATGTATTCTTAATATAACATCTTAGAAATCATTTTACACATTTCCTTACATCTCATATTCTTTTCCCTTAACACAACATATGATACAAACATTATTAACTACAAATACCACGTGGGTTTGTTTACAGGCAGTTCATAATTTGTCAATACCAACATTGTAATCTCAACTTCATATTAACATACATTGATTATATATACAGAAACCATCCTACATTAATAACAATGTACACACATATATGATGATAATAATAATAATAAGAGTAAAAATTTATTGCCTATTGATTTTATTGATATACATAGAACTAAGCTGATCTACATCGGTTTTCATATTTACAGAGTTTCTTGTTTCCTTCACAATGTACATGATTTCTTTTACCAATCTTTTTCTATATACTGTTTCTTGGTTCAGAATAGTTACATCAATGAAATTAAATGTATAGCCTGTATTGTATCATATGTTGTGTTGAGGGAAAAGAATACGAGACGTAAGAAAATGTAAAAATGATTTCTAAGATTTAGATTAAGAATACATTACAAGGTATGTAACAGCATTATAGATAATTTTGTACAATTGTAGTAGTTGACTATAAATCTTGTGATTCTTGTTATTCTTTTCAGCCCTGATGAGGGAATTATATAATTTCAAAAACGTTGGCAAGTAAAATTTGATTTGATTGCAACAGATGACCTTACCTCAATAAATACATAAATACTTTTAGAACAGCGTTGGTTATACAAATTTTCGTAAATCTTGTACCAAAAACATTTGTAACTCATTTTTCAAATTTGCGCTGTGTACAATCTTCTCGTTCATTTCCTTTCCGAAGGTACCTTTATGAAAAATTTCGAAACTGGGGGATATCTGAGAGTGATATTTCGAAAACTGTCCTCAGTTTTTTCTCAGCAGATTAAGAGATGAAGAATCTATTTTTATTTCATCATTTTGGATCATTTTTCTTTCCTAAATTGTCGAAGAAAGGTCACCCCCGAAGAAATCAATCCCCGATTTTTCCGAAGGGTTCCTTGTCCGAAAATACCCCCACACACCTTCCCCTTCTGACTCATTCTCCCTCCGGAGGTCTTTATTTTATTCATTTACTCAATATAGGCAACAAAGTTATCTGTTCTTTATAATACCCTAACATAAGTATTTTCTAAATTTTAGAAGAGTATAAAAAACGGATCTACTTGGAATATGAGATGGCTTTGTTTTTCATCCTAAATTACCTCCGTTCTGAGGATTACATCAAAAGCGTTTGAGTCGTGTAGAGAAAAAGAATACATGAAATATGAAAACATGGTACATATTAACATACAATGATATCTCACTTAATTGTAGTATATCCATCCTGAATTCAAGAGAGTCTCATAGTTGTCTATGCGGACTGTCCAATGTTCAGTTCACTACCCGTAACACGAACAATGTTCTCTCGCTCGAACAAGTAAAGTCCCGTTAAATTGAAATACAACGAGGCAGAGAATACTCCACAGCGGTTGAAAGCACACGATACGAACTCACACCTTAGTCCTCCGTTGTGCAGCGTGCATTATGAAACCCAGTTCCAATATTGATTTAACCGTCTTCCAACCCGCAACTAACACAACATCGAAATTTTGCCACGAAACTATTGCTTTCAATCGGAGAAAGAAAATGCTTGAAAGTGTGTCTTATTAGTTTCCGAAAAAACTGTTATCTACTTTATACTCTACGAATGGAATGTGATAACGTTTCGTCAAGTAAAAATGACGACGCGTCTGGAATCGAGTCCAGAATTTATGCTTTGAACGCAGGGGTGTTAACCACTACACCATCCGTTTGCCTTCCACAACTACACAACATATTCACCCAAACCAGGTTATCGTAGGTTTACGTCCGGGTGGAAATGGTGTCTTTTTTATTTTCTTCCTTCTTTGCCCTTGTTTCTCGACCTGTTGGCCACAACCAGGGTTATTCTTCTTGATTTTTCTTGGCTTCCTTAGTTTCCTTATCTGTTTTTTCAAGTAATTCTATTTTCTGATACTATTTAATTTTGCATTCCTTTCTTATACATATGATCTGCATGACGTATTCTGCAAATAGACTTCTTCTGTTTCTATTCTCTGCTCCCAGTCTCGTAAATTAAATTTTCCCTTACTTTTCCTGCGTCTCAGCCATTCCCCTCCTCCCGTGTTTCAGTCCCTGTAACATTACAATCTAGATGTACGTGCATAACATCTTCAATGCCCCATACACAAAAGCACATTTTCTTTTCTTGTATTCTTCTCTTTGTTCAGTAACTGTTGAAGTCTCCGTGTCCAGTAAGTACTTCAAGTACCTGAGCTCCTGGCTTGAACCATTTCTTTTCCTGTACATATGTGACATCCTTAATATCTATATAAATCCCTACCCTCTGTTGCTTTTTCCCATCTTATTTGCCAGCACCGTTCATGATTATCCTCGTCCACCCCTTGTCTTCAGTTATTTTTTCATTATCAATCTGCACTTCTTTTCCTCTTAGTCCCATCACTTCGACTTCCAAATCAATTGGTAAGTCTCCACATAGCACTTGCAACCCTTTATTTGAGAGGTTACGCTACTCTCCACACCACCCCAACAAGCACTGACGCTGAATGGACTTTATTTTCCTTGCACGATACATCAGTTTCACCTCCCTCATCCAGACACTCACACAGTACGTAATTATTGATCTCATAGCTCTTTGTATAATTTTATTACATCCCTAAAGTTGATTGTGTATTTATTGTTTCCCAATCTCACTATAGTGCAACTTGTATATTTTTTGTTTGAGGTGTGCCAAGTGATGCTGGAAAGTCAACCTTTCGTCAAAAATTACCCCCAGGTATTTAACTTTCTTTGCTAATTTCAACTTCCAACTGCAAGACTTCATTATTGCTTCTCTTCTATATTTCTCTCCACATTTCATTCCAAAAACTATTCCGACTGTTTTCTCTTTAGATATTTTCAACTGTGCTGACCCGCTTGCACGGAGCAAAGTCTCTAATGTCTTTTGTCCAGTTTCCTCTAACTCATTCCTGCTATTTCCTTCCACAAGTACTACTAGATCATCAGCATACGCAATGGTTTTTAATCCGTTACTTGTTAAGTTATTCAACACTTTGTCGAGTATGATATTCCAAATGACTTCCTTGGCGACACCCCCCCGTCAACCTTCCGAATTATTCGTTCTGTTCCTACTTCTAGTATAACCCGCATGTCCTCAAATAAATTGATACCATCTTCTGTAACCGACGACTAACATTTAGTTCGTGTAACTGCTCTTGTACACAAGATCATTTTACGCTGTCGAAAACAACTTCATAGTCAGCCATGATAGCTAACGCATATTTCTTCTTTCTTTCGTTCATATATTCACAGTTTGGTAGTCGCATCCTCAATACACCTTCCCTTCATAAATTCGTATTCCATATTGTTCAGTTTACCTCCAACTTCCTCACGCACGGTTCTTCTATCCTTTTATCTAATAATTTCCTGTCATCAATAAGAGACATATAAGTCTGTACGATTTACACTTTGTTTCATCTCTCCCAGGTTTAAAAATATAATTTAATTAATCCTTTCTTCCACACTCGCGGAAAATACCCATATCCATAGCACTCATTGAATATTTCTGTTAATTCTTCAACACACCACTTTTGCGATGTTTTACCATATCTATAGTTGTTCTATCGAAACCAGGGCTTTTCCTACTTTTCCGATCATTGATAAGTTGCTCTCTATTAATCCTTCTCTCATACCTTTCTTCCTTTTGATACTCCCTCTCTCTCTCTCATTTTTCCTGGTAACCCGCATGCCTATAGTCCACGCATTTACACCTCTCCTGATTCCCTCCGCCCCGTAGTTCTCACTGTCTATATTTGTAATGATTACCACACCGTTTTGCTCTTGATTTTCTCTCGCATTATCACACACGGTAAGTCCCATATGTTTGTTGTAAAACTTTCCTGTATAAATTTTTCCCAATATTTTTTCTTCTTGTCTCTTACCATTTTTTCATCATATTCTGGTGTACAATGTGTCTTCTTCTTCCCTCTTCTCTGTCCTGTGTTCCTATCCCCTTTATCTGGTACTCCCGATTTTTTTTATATTTCTCCCAACTAACTTTTCGATAACTATATGAATCTGCCTGAATGTAACGTTCTTTGTCTATCCGTTCAATCGCGAATTCTATCGTCAGATGGTCACTTGTTGGTTTTATCTATTCTCCAGCCACTTGCCGTTGTTTGTGATGTTCTATTTTGCATGGTTTAATCTATAATTAATTCATCATTATCTGCTTGAAATATTTTACTCCCAAATATATGCACTGTTGCCAAGTCCTTTTCAAAAATATTTTCTCTAGTCGCTTCCCCCGAAAAATTTGTAATTTAATCCCCCCATATTTCCGATCTTCTATTCCAATCTTCTCATATAGATACGTCCTTCCCTTTGTGGTTATCCAAAATTTCTTTCGCTTGTCGAAATACTTTTATTTGCTTTGCATGCACACTGTATGTAATCATTTATTAGAAGAACTGTAATTCCCTCTTTTTCAATCAAAACCACCTGTACGTATTCCGTTGTTTCTTTGAAAATTATCATCTCCATCTTTGAATTGAAAATGATTATCCCTGATTTCCCTCCCCTCTTGAAAACTCTCTAAATCTTTTCCTATCCTATACACAGTTATTCGTGGTCTTATCTTCCATAATTGCTGTTTCTTCAGATCATCACGTTTTTTCCACAAATTCCTCTAATAGGTTTTTCACCCATTTTGTTTTCGATATCTCACCAGTATTTTGTCCCCTTCTCGTTTTTCGCCGTGTATGTATATTTCCTGGTTTTTCGTTACTTTGCAATATCATATTTTCGCCTCTGCCTCGTAAGCACTAGCCCCATCTTTCTTCCCTATCAACATCAATCTATTCTTCATTTTCCTCTTACGCCTCACTACCGTTGCCCTCCTCCTCCTCAGATCGCTGTCCCTCATCTTGTTTTATGCCTTCTTTATTTCTGTCACTGACACGTTTTGTATCTCTTTCCTTTATTCTTTATCCTTAGAAATCTCGTTTCCTTTTGTTCCATTTCCATCATCCAGATACGCATATATTACTGTCGTCTCTCCTACTCTGCAAATCTGCTATTGATCTCATTCTTCATTTCATCTACCACATCCACAATCTCTGACGTATTTTCTCCGACTTGTTTTCTAATTTCCTCTAGTAATGTATCCCTAAAACCCTTGATCATCTTCTCTACCGTTCGCTTAATTTACAATACACCTAATTCTCTGCCTCCGTGAGCACTTCCTTTTACCTCCTTTCCTAGCTCTCTTACTACTTCAGTTAAGTGCTTCCCATGTCGCGACTCATCATTCATACCATACAACTGTCTGCCGAAGTGTAGTCACACCGACAGAAATTATTCCTTGAATACTACTGCTCATACGCCTAAATTTCTCTCCTTTAAACACTTCCTGCAATTTTTCCCTCTCCTTCTGCAACTTCATTATATTCATCCCATTCTAAATCAATCATGAACGCAAAACCATTCCCTTTTCCCCTTTGACAAGTCGCTCTTTCCTCTTGGGACAAATAGCTAGAACAAGTTCGGCGATCGCTCTACGCGTAAGCATCATTAAATTGTCTGTAACTTGTACACCATTAATTTCATTTCTTAAGTTCAGTGTTGTTAAATTTTCGGCTTGATTCCTTGATCAAAATACTTGTTATTCCGATCCAATCGACCGCATCGTTTAGAATAAATATGAAAAAAAAAGAAAATAGTTCGTTTCCCTTGCACGTGATTAATTCGTCGCATTTATGCTCTATTACCCCTCAATAGAAACGGTGTACAGTTGTGGAAGGCGTCCGGGGGTATAGTGGGTAGCACCCCTACGATCAAAGCAGGAGTCCCGGGTTTCCATTCCCGGCTCGTCGCCAAGGTATGCACTACGAATGCTAATATGTTTATGTGGAAACCGGGGTGACTTCAGCGGCGGTTCCTGAAACAAAATTATGTATTTGAATTGGGGCACTCTCCCACTTTTCCCATTATGATTTCAGATTTAAAAAATATATTAATGGATCTGCTTCTTTGCTTTAAAATCTCAAAATTTTACAATTCGAAAGTCTCATTTGAAACAAAGTGGGAGGGTGCCCCAAGCAAATCTCATAACTTGAGTTTTTAAAGAACCACCTATATATATATATATA
>NNCF01125967.1:829252-840143 GCA_002313205.1 Laupala kohalensis | reverse complement strand
ATCTAAGAGATTTCTATGTTTGTGAACCAGAAATGGAAAATAATACCCAAATCAAGTACTTCCTAAGGGAGTCGCCTCAGATGAGGAATCTAGTCTCTACGAGACCACCTCAGAGGTCTTTGGGTTTCACAAGTTGAATGAGAATGGTAGACGGGCCCGAGAGGCGAACGGGATGGCGCAGTTGGTTGGCGCATGAGAGCGTAGAGCTCAAGGTCCCGGGTTCGAATTCCGGTCCCGTCTCCCATTTTCATTCGACGTAACATGATTAAGTTGTGGTTCAATTAAATGTAGAGTGAATATTCAGCCTAATTCAGTCCAATTCAGTCTCCTGGCCCGGGTTTTTCTCCAATTTTCCTTCGGGTAGAGGTGAATTTTTTTTATGAAGACTCGCTAGACTCTTGCCTAGAGGCGGCATCAATTGATATAATTATTAGCGAATTTAGTTTTATTTAATAGTTACAAATTATCAACAATCCTTTCCGAATGATTTATAGCTTGTGAAATAACTTTTCTGTGTTTTATTAAATAGAATATTTGTTGGTATTTGTTAATACTATAACACGCGTCGTACAATTTTTTTATCGTTAAGAGTATGTTGAAATNGAGACAGGAATTGATGGGATGGTCCCTTGCTTGCTTCCGGAGAGTAAATTAGTTTATTGTTCTCCACGTGGTCATACGCAGTTTGTAACTGCGTTTTTGACAATAAAGTTTATTAAAGCAATTTTTACTTTCACCACATGTTTTTATTTTCTTATAATTTATTGCTTTTCTTTCCCTATTTTACTTCTAAGAAGCATTAACTGTTTGCTTGGGACACTATGAGTTTGGTCTGTCTTTTCGATCTTTTAAAATACAATCTCATCATAAAAAACAAGTCATCGAGTTGTTTTGGCATTGAGTGCGGGACAGTATGAATGTACACTTCTGGAAAATGAAAAAAGAACACCAAAAATTCGTGGAGCCACCAGAAGGAAATTTTATTAACACTGACGGAGGTCCGTTTGGCAAAGGCAAACAGTCTGCCACTTGCTCTGAAGGTCAGCAACTGCTGCGAAACTTGCAACATTCCACGGCTGATAACGCGATTCCTGGTTTGCCCGCAGCGCCGATCTTTTGATCATCACATAAACTGCCCTCTCGTAGTGGTCTGTGCAAGTATGGTAGTTCACAGTTATTTTCTTAAGGTGTTCTTTCTTCATTTTCCAGGAGTGTAGATGGGTTGTTGTGTTATGTTCTGCGTTACGGAATAAGTGTTGTGATTGATGAGTGATGAGTGAGTTGTTGTATTGTGAATGATGAAGAAAATATAGATTTTCGAAATGTCGGCAGTACGATATAGTGTTGTTTTTTTCTTCTTCGTCGACCCAGTCTATGTTTAAAGTTTCTTTTCAATCCCGATCAACTTCTGCTATGATACATTCCCTTTTATTTTACCATTTGAATATTCCACCTTTCGGTACCCTACCATCAATCAAGGTGATAGATTACTACTGATATCGATCCACTAAAGGTTCGATCTCAGAAATTATTTGATCACTTACTTCAAAAGTACTACTCGATTAGCAGTGTAAGTATCATTTACATATGAGAGGGTAGGAATTGGCTGGGAAGTGAGTCCGAACCACGGATCGCTAGATACCAAAAAGATACATGTTCTAAAATAGAATCTAAATAGAAAACATTGCTATAGATTGTCTGATGGACATCTTACACAATCCTCGCTGATGGCACGTCTTGCGGAGTGTCGCTCACTCTCGACACTGCCTGTTCCTTCTACCGGCTCTCCGCTCGTCTGACGATCTTGCTTAGGTTGCATTTTTGTCCCCTGGAGGGGGGTACCAATCCCATCAAGTTTCTTAAGATGGCATGGGGATGGTGACACTATTGCTGGTCTTTATTGGTTGATCAGGACTCACGCCACTAGGGCGTGATGCTGACAACCCTGATCTCACGCCTCGAAGGGCGGAATCGCCTTTCCGCTGCCTAGGTGTTTGGCTGTGCACACGTGCACACCTCATAAAATATGACCAGTCAAAGCAACAGTCGGAGCAGTGAAATAAAGGAATGGAAAAAGAAATTTTCCATTGCTGTTCAAGCAGTACCGTAACATAGACAAAAAACTTATCAAATGTAATTTTTGGTGCGTATTTCAGGGTGTCTAGGACGAAGTAATTGAATTTATTGGAAAATAATGACATTTTTTCTCATCAGATTTTGTCGGTTGTTTTCTGATGGATTATGGATCTAAACCGAGGTATTACTGTATTATTTATCCTCGAAAATCGCTTAAAAATACCCGTAGCTCTTTAGGAGGGAGCTGACCTCAAGCATTTTGAGCTCGTCTCAGAAAGATAAGTAATTACCATAAGTTATCTTAAAGAGGTTATATCTCCTTTTATCTCTAGAACGATGCGCAAGACACAAAGGAAGATTTGTCGAAAATCGGACCTGGGTTTGACACCTGCCCTGTCACCTTGAAACCTTGAACATTGGGAATTTTTTTATATTTATTGTACATTTAAAAACTTGGCATTTTACAAAAAAGAAATTGAATTTTTAGGACGGTTAAACGTTTATTTCCTAGTGCTGAAGGTTTTGGGCCAATTCGTATATTTGAAAACAAAGTGATACACGTTTATTATATATTTTCGTATCGAAATAACAGAGATATTACTTAAAAAGAGTTTATGAAATAGATTTAAATTATGATTTTGAAGATTCTCATCCAACGTGTTACCAACTGTCTTTCATCATTTTCCTCAACTTTCATTGTTGGCCTCCCTGTTTCTATACTCAATTTCGTTGCTATGTTTGTGACGTATGATGTACAATTGTTTTGACTGTTGAGAAGGACGAACATTTTCGGAAGTTATCAATGGAGATTCAAAATTTAAGCAGCAAATTCAAAACTATACGTTAGTGAAGGGGTATCACTCCTAGTTGTAAATAAATGATATATGAAAGATATATTTGATGTAAAAGAAGAAGAATAAGTTGTTAATTTTTTTGCTTGATATATTGAACAAGAATGCTCTCGCAATTGTGCTTATTGTGTAATGATATTGTACTTATGTTTGTTCTCGTTAGCGAACGCTGAAGTTGCATAGTTGCATAGCTACATTCGAGAACGTACCTTTGCTAACAGATAGAGTACATAGGACGCGGCGTCTGTAGGCGGATGGGAGGCAGGAGGTGTTGGTGGACCGGGCGCATACGTAGCGAGTCCTCGCAGCGGTGACCCCGAATATCAACCACGGCCCTAATGAACACTGGCTCAGCATTACGTGGACTAACAGCGGCGAGAACCACGAGAGCCCTTCACGAAGGGGGGGGGGCGAATCGTTTGCGTAGGAAAGGGAGGAATATCGCGGGAAGAAAGGAGACGACGACTGCTGTGCAAAGAAGGAACGAGACAAGAAGAGGAAAAAATGCGTAACCAGATTCATTCACTAAACACATTATAAAACGAACTTATCTGAAGGCTATTTGGGATGGGATGGTTGCATGGCCACCCCCAATGAAGGTCACTTTATTATTTTATTTTAAACCCTGCACCGCGCGCGTGGGAGATGTTTGGATCGCCCTCTGAACTCTCTTGCTCTCAAAAAGTTTACGCATTGAAATGAAGCCACAAGGGAATGTGTATTCTTCAGTTACACCTTCTGCCACTAGATAGTGCTGTAACAGCATTTCCATTAATTTTTTGTCGTCCGCAATATAGTTGCCACGAGAAGGTGCTCCAAACACCTCCGTGCGCCTATTTACAACAATCAGTTCTTCGAAGTCGAATGAAACGCAAGAATTTGTTCCAGTCCACGATATCACTGCTCAATATTTGATTCATCTTACTTCTGTTATAATATGTATTGATCTTTAATTCATTGTATATATTTCTCTAATTAGTCATTATTATTGTTTTCTGAGCAGGTGTCAGTCATTGAATACTTCTGATGAAATTCTTCAGTTCCTTTCAGGGAATTGGAGTTCGACAATGACTCTGACAGCTTTGATTAATATGTTGACTCATTTTACGAGTCTAGTGGATAAAACTATTTTTACTGATTGTTTTGATTTCACTTTTAAAATTAAAAAAAAATAATATTTGCCCAGTAATTTTTAAATGAAAACAAGATTGGAAAAAAATAGTTTGTGCATTACATTGTACTATTTGTAATACGTTTATCAAACGGTCATAACTTGTTATACTTTCATTCACTTAAAAAATTGATAACTTTTGAATAAAAATACGTTTTTTCATTATTTTTATGTTTTTCTGAATTAATTTTGCCTTTTTTTGTGAAATTCTCGAGAAATCTCTAGAAAAATGTAGGGCGGTCCAAACACCTCGCGCGCTCTCACGTCATGGAAAGAGGCGCGCGCGGTGCAGGGTTAATGAAGGAATAAAATTTTGGCGTCATAAAATTCAGAAGGGTAATTATGGAAAAATGAGGCTGGACAAGAAATGGGAGGAGGAAGACAAGTAGAATAACAATGGAATGAAGAAGATGTGAAAGCGAGGAGCGCAACGAAATACCCATGGAAGTGAAGGAACAAGAGTTTCTCATTAACTCTCTTCCTCTGGACCGATCACGAGCACTAATGACTGACCAAACGCATGTTAACGCTCTGTGCATACGCACATGCTAGTTTATTTATCCTTTGCTCGGGTGTAACTCGAATCCGATATTCCTTGTAGAGTATCAGCATGCATCGAAAGCTCTGCTTTTGATTGTAAAGGAAATGAATATCTAATAACTTAATCTGTTCAAATCATTAATCCACAAACAATAAACAATGTCGAAGGATTAATCGTATTGAAAATCATTTATGTCATGAAAATATGAGCAATGACTACTGCTATTTTGACGTGCCTGGAATTGATACCGTGATCTCTTCACCAATTTCATTTGACTGTATTTATCATTTATTTCCCTAAGAGTACGTATACGGAAGAGATATTTCCGTAATATGTGAATACCGTTCCAAAATTAAGTACAGGAAAGCCAACGCCTGGTTATATCAACCCTTCTTACATCGGTGTAATGCTGTTTGCGTTCCGTAGGAGCTTCGCCTTTCTTCGCTGCTGAATCAATTAAAACAGAGAAATGTTTTCTTTTGGAACCTTCGCGAGACCCAACGTTCCTTCATGTTATTCAAAGCTCTAAAAATTACGACAAAATTAACTCCACAAAATTAGAGGTTGGGCGTTTTAGTAAAATTAGGACAGATGTGTTACGAAGCTTTGACATTATTTTAGTTACTAAACTCACAACTTCTTCAAAAATTTTATGGACCTAATTTTCATGTACTACTGATCTTATATCTTTTCAATAAACTTTCCCTCCTCTTATCAATAAATATAGACAATATGCACCAGCCAAATTATTATTATTTCTCTCGTGTCTAACCTGCAATCGTAGGAAAGCATTCCATCCTTCACTGGTATGACACATTATCCCGATATTCGTATACATCTCATTGCGCGCCACATCGTAGGTGCAGACCATCCGGAGTCCGACTGCAAAAGGTGTGTGATGTTGGCAGTCCTAGGAATAGGATGCATGGACTACACACACAATTCATCACCCCTTGAAGATTAAATTCCTCATAGTCGATTTGTTTATTCATTATTTGTCTATTTTCTCGAATCGTTTCAATCTTGAAATAGAAAGCAAATGTACAATTTAAAGGTCAAATTTAAGAGTCTAAATAAGTGAACAAACATTACATTTGTTATTGAATGTGAATTTAATTGACACAATTCTTCAAAACATGGAATGAAAAAGTTTCAAATGGACTCCTTGAATGGACGTCTTAACGGAAAGATTCGTTGAGAAATGAAGCGTGGGAGTAAAGTGGCGACGAATCAACGAACACTGCTCCAAGCGACCATTTAGGGAATTAATCTGTCACGTCTTTGACATTCGAAAGAGAATAACCCTTACGTAATAACGTACAGAAAGGAGTTAAAGGTTCTCAGGTACTCCCTTCCCCTCGACAAGTAGATCCGCGAAAGATTTGTATCAGTCCTTTCCACGTTTAATGAAACTCCTGCGCACATTAGGAAAGGAAACAAGAAAACTACAGCGCCATTTCTTTCATCCCCCCCAGGGGACTTACATCTAGTAAGTACGCGTTTGGCGAACACGGGGCCCCGAGTTGAGTCTGGCATTACTTCCACTTACTTGTGTTAGGCTCCTTCCTTTCTCTTTCCTGACCTTCCTTTGTCACTTCTTTGTTCTTTTCGATCCCGACGCCATTAGGGCTAGGGTATCTTTCATTTTCGTCATTCCTCTCATTTTTTGTTCTACCCCTTATGTTATGTGCCCCCCTCATTGTAGCCCCCCCCCTCCATTTGATGTATGTTGTGAGAAATGTTTTGGTGTGTTGTAGATCAGGAGGGTTTTTACTGGGTAGGGTTGAGTCATTCGGCGAGTCCCACACGCGGGGAGAGTCATGTTGGCTCTCTCTAGAGCGTAACTGCATTTTCCCTACCTGTACAGAATTTTAGGGCTCCAATGACCTTTGATGTCGACATGAGCCGTAAAGCCCCACAAAAAATAATTCTTTCATTAACTCACGTCTACCGTTTTCTTAGGGAAGTGACGCATTGTAATCGTTATCTATTTTTGGAATTCAAAATATACGTTCATTTCTGATATGAAACGATATTAAAACGAAACTACTCGGTATTTTACTAATGGATTTAATCAGAACCCTTAGAGACCATTTGAAAGAAAGAAATATCATTTATTTTTAAATTCAGTTATTGTGCGATGAATGTTATGAGATTCACAAACGAATAAAACAGACACAAGTCAATAGCGCAAAACAGGAGAGAGGACTTCTTTGTGATTTCAAGACGATAGTAAAACTTTACCAGTGCAAATTAATTAATTCTAGTAGTATGATCTAATTCCAGTAAATCAGGAAAACTGTAAAAGACGTCAGTGAATGGCATATGAGTTAAGAAGAAATAATATCGGAAGTACAAGTCGAATCTCACCTCCACTAAGCAACATTGCATGCAGAGGACCCTGATGATGACCATAGTACATGGCCTGGTGCTGCACTTCCTGATGGTGCCGTTGGCGCTGCTGCGCCAGATGGTGAGCGTGGTGTGACGCTTCATGGTGCTGCTGCTGGTGATGATGATTACTATCCACGTGCATGGACTCTTCAGCCGCCTCGTTGGTGGCGGCGTGAGTCTGTCCCGCTGGCGCGTAGCCGCCAACCCTATGACGACTTAGATGTATTCGATATACTTTGTCAGTTACTAACAACTGCAATTCATCTTGTAACTTTATGACGATTCATGTAACTAAATTTAAGTAATCATGACAGTGCCACAGAACATAAAAAGCAATCTTATGTCATGACTGAATTTCAAAGGTTTGAATACCACAATATTTGCTGAATAATCCGCTTTTCTGGATTTCTTGTTTCAACCGTTCCAAGCACTTTCTTAATTTGGGGCAACCATACGTCTCTACAATGTTGACGTCTGCATTCACATACGGTCTTAATCACTAATTTTTTGGTGTCTTTTTACACAAAGTGTCTTCATCTTCCCCAATCTACATTTCATTATTTTTGGTAAATCTGTGTAAAACAGTTATTGCCCTTCAAACAATGTGCGATTTTTTAATCGTTTTCACTAAATCTCCTTCTTTACGCGGTGGGGTTCGCTCATAGAAACTAAAGCCAATAGATTAAACGTAATTTTAATTTTTTTACGATAGTTTTCTTTAATCCAGTAAACAGTATATTGAATGTAGTAAATAACGTAATTGATATTTATTCGTAATATGTGTTACTCACAAACTTTCCTAATTAATATTTTCAGCTGTAGCAAATAAAAAAGTATATCAGCAGTGAAAGCCTTAGTTCCCTCGAGGTCCGCTAGGAGCACCAAGGCAATATACTTATGTCAGACACGTATACAACTCGACACAGCCACGAACTGTACACATCGTTTTTCGATCCTTTCTTCTTCTAGACGCAGGGAAAGTAAACAGTAATAAGGAAAACCCATTTATGTGTCGGCCAATAAAAAACTCATGAGGTGCGTGTAGGGAGAGACCGGAATTACAAACATTTCCTTCGTTATTTCAAAGAGCTTCATTACAAGTGGTTAACATTATTGATTATAAACTTTTTGTTATTATAATAAATTTGTTGTCAAAGCAATTACAAACTGCGTATGAGCACGTGGAGGACAATAAACTAATTTACTATCAAGAAGTACCATCACATCGATTCCGATCAAGGGCCCTAAGGCAGAGGCGGATTAAACATTTCAGCACACTTCGAATATAAGGCAAAAATACTTCTGGGCGAGTTCTAATATTAATCGAAAACCAACAATTTTGTATTTAATGAAACACAAAACGGTTGTTTCAGAAGTACGCATTTTTAAAAAACTATGTACTATTCTGAAAATATTATGTATTCTGTATTATTCGATCATCAAATCTAAATTGTGAAAAATATAATTTTTCATTTCCCGTCTATAATAACTTTTCCAAATATGATTAACAATGTCTACTGTTAAATAAACTCTCTAGAGAACTCAATAATGTTTGTGAAGATAATTGTTAAACATATTGAACTAAGGGTACTGAAGGGAAGGGAACTGAAATCCCTCGGCGAAACAATTGGCTCGAATACTGAGTCCCTAATTAATCTCGGCCTTGTAATTCTGCTCTCATTTAATGAGCAACGTTTGGAATAATTGGGCAGTATTGCACACGAACATTAACGATAAGAAATTGAACTGCTCAGGATAGTTGAATTTGTACCGCACAGTCATGAGTTGTGTTCGTCGGGGAAATTGCACGTTCCGGGACTTTCTCCAAGCGACGGCAAATGGGGCCAGCAGTACGCGGAAATACACAGCATGTTTCTGAACACGTACAAACTTGCAGGGGAGGTGGGAAACATCAATAGGAATCAGAATCACATAGGAAGACAGGGCCCCAAAAACCGCCCACGAGTGATAAAGAGACAAAAAGACAAAGCGGTAATAAGCACTTTATGATTCAAAAAATGAAGAAACACATAATAACGTTGCACAATAAAATGAAGTCTATACTAAGGAAGTACTATTATTTAAGGGATTTTTGTAATGAGGCAACTATACAGACTCTTTATTTCGCACTGATAGACTCAGGATTACAATACGCAATACAATGCTGGGGTGGAACTTTTAAAACTTACATAAACAAACTAGGAACTACTCAAAATCATATAATTAAAATTATTGCCCATAAACAAATAAGAGACAGTTCACTCCCGATATATAGTCAATTAAGAATCCTGCCAACTCAGCATGATTTTGTATTTAAAGTCTTAAGAATTTTCTATATTAAAGGTGGCAATACGTGTACTACAAATCTTTATCGTAACACCAGAAGTGGTTCCAATAGAAATTTCATGCTTCCAAGAATAACAAATTTTTTTTTCAAACAATCTTTTCACTACGTCGGACCAAAATACTTCAACCAATTGCCACAAGAAATTAAAAGTTGCTCGAGTTATAAAAATTCTTCATCAAAATTGAAACAATGGCTATTTACATTTCCAGATTTAACCTTTTTAAATTTCTCTTTAGTTTGATGATTTTGAATATTTCTTGAGGATGAATAGTGAATTTAATATATTTATGTTATTTTTTAGGGTCAAAATAATAAGATTTCATTTTTTGTTAACTGCGTTTTGCTTTGTTTTCGTTTTTTTGTCTATAAATTGTAATGAAGTCTTAAAAATTATATCTTAGCTGTATGTTAGTGTTCTTGTTGTTTATTGAATTTCAATATGTCAAACGCCACAGAGAGCAATTTAATTGTAATGACTGGATAAAATTACTTTGTTAATCGTTTATGTAGATATAAATTTCTCACTGACCACTACTACTGGTAACTGTGTTCATTTATTATTACAATAATTATTTATTTTGTAATGATATGGATTAAATTAATCATTATTATCGGTATTACGCGGTTTATTAATACAACATGACGGGATTTCGGTCCACAGCATTCAAGAGGCCCCCTTCCAAGTGGGTTATTCGTTTTGATCGCACCCACCCGGTGTCCTACATCGGAACTCTGAAGGATCCACAAAAGGCAAAATGTTCGCTCGTGTCATTTTGTCACTTGAATGCGGTATTTGGGACTCTGTTTCGTTTGTGAATTTTATTCCTATTGATGTTTTCTACCTCCCTTCCAACTTTGTACGAGGAGTTCAGAAACATGTAAATTTTTTGCGTTAAATTACAAAGATATTGACATTCTATTAATACTATAACTCGTAGCTAACTTTTTATCTTATCTAGGAATTTTTGCTGACATTTNTTAGGGCCCTTGATCGGAATTGATGGGATGGTCCCTTGCTTGCTTCCGGAGAGTAAATTAGTTCATTGTCCTCCACGTGGTCATACGCAGTTTGTACTGTTTTTTTGACAATAAATTTAATTAATTACGTCCTGTATATTCGAGACGAGGGTTCAACGGAGTGACGGTGACGTCGCAACTAACAAAAAGTACTCTCAAATTTTGATTGACTCTTCTAGTTTTCAATATAGTATGAAAATATAAATTACAAAACAAAAATAAATTGAAACATTCTAAAAATAATCTATCCCCTTCTTCTTTGAAAAGTTAAAAATTTTCAATATTATATGAAATAATAACAGGAAATAAGAAAACTAGCATACCTGGTTCCTTTGGCAAGAGGATATCAAAACAGTTTTTATCAAAACTGCGTCCAGTTTGTCCCACGTACATCGCGTTGCACTCCCCGGCTCCTCGCCCTACATCCCTCTCGCAATGAAGTGGAGTGTACGCAATCACATGCGGTGAGTGCAACGCGATGTACGTGGGACAAA
>NNCF01125967.1:811835-822120 GCA_002313205.1 Laupala kohalensis | reverse complement strand
CGAGAAGGGAGATCGCCGCCATCTGGACGCTCCGCAAAGACAACGCTCCCAGCCACATTGCTCCGCGCGTGCGGGTGCTCCTGGCCAGGAATACTTTGCAACGCTGCCGCAGCCCCCGTACAGTGCGGACCTTGCCCCGACTGACATCTTTTTGTTCCCCAGGATCAAAAGCGCCTGAAAAAATCCGTTTTGAGACGATTGAAGAGATCCAAACAGCTGTGACGAAGGCCCTTGACGAGGTTCCCGAAGACGCCTGCCTTCCAGGACGCGTACCGTGCATGTCAGAGTCGCTGGAAAAAGTGTGTAGATGCCCAAGGGAACTATTTTCCACAGTTTTAAAAGTTTGTACCTTTATCTTGAATAAACTTGCCTAAAAAATATATTTGCCTTACTTACCGGATAGCCATTGTATACTATGATACAAATAGTTTAGATGTCTAATTGGGTAATTAAACTTTTTTACTCTCATTACCGAATAGGACATAGACTACTCTATGTATTGCTCCGAGTTTATGTATAAAAAAAAGGATGACTCTGGATGTTCTTCTAGTAATTACGTAAATAATACATCATTAATTTGGATCATTGAGGAGCAAATATATGCATTCATACAAGTCAGATGGTATAGCGAGAAAATATTTCTATTCTAAAAAACTGAAAGATGTATACTATCAAACCGGCTTATGTGTACCAAACGTTACTTGTACCAAACACTTGGTGAATTAATACGTTAGCATGAATTTTGGTGTAAGAAATGAATATTAATTATGAGCAAGAATGTCCAATAATAAATCTCTCAATACATCACCTGCTATCCCGTGAATGTGAAAATAGATTACTCACTCGTATTAATATTTTCTGAATAAATCGAAAAATCATCCTGATATGGTGCGCACGGAAAAAATAAGATAGATAGCTCAGCCTAAAGTTAGCTGTGATAGCTCACGTCTTGACTATCTAGCGGACAGACAGTACCATTAGCTGCCACAGTTTATGCTGTAGCTTTCCTAAAACAGTTTTCGTCTGAACGAGAACAATTTTCTATCACTGCGGAAGTTAACGCTGTTTTGCCTGGGAGGAACAGAGTTACATCGACAGCTATAGCTTACATGTTTTGCGCGACACAGCTCAACCTCGCTCAAAAATCTGACTTAGCTACAATAATTGTTGTATGTTCAATATTACATGCTTATTGGTTGGCAACATCATCTACTACAGATTCCCTTTTCTTATCTTGTAGATTAGCTACTTAAGCTGTGAGAGCTAATACTGTACGCTGGCTGTGGTATAGAAGGTCGAAAATTCACGTCATAGCAGACTGATGTTAGCTGAGCGAGCTCGTGTGTTGTCTGTCCGGCTGGCAGCCAATACATCAGCTACTCCAGCCCAGATATTTTTTTCTGTGCGTGACTGTTGAAGATTATTTTGTAATGAACGATGTGCAGAGTTAGAATCTAATTTGGGACCCGTTTTACGACCTGCCCGAAACGTTGATAGTTTTCAGTGGCAAAGGATACAGTTAGGTTCGGGTCAGGGATGAGAGATGGACTTTGAACACGCAAAGTTTCAGCAATTTTATATCTGCCTTCATCAGAAATTATTGGGCGCAAGTTTTCGTGACGTAAATCAGACTCCTGTTGGTCATCTCTCTCCCATGTGGTCTTCTCACAGTCAAGAGAATTCGTCCTGTACTGACCAAATCGTAGGAAAAAAGTCCTCTTCAATATCTAAGTGTCAATAATATATTCAGAGATAGTTTTTGAATGAATCTACGTCTATTGTTTTCATATGTCCTTTGTTGACCTAATAATATGCAGAACACTTTAATTTTATTGCTATAAAGTTTTGTTATAATGCTATTTTAATGCTAATTTTGAAGTCTACGCACAATTACATAGAAAATGGATCTAGACACTATATTATTACGACAATAGTCAGGTTCCTTCTGTCATTTACGTTTCATCATACCCATTTCTAATGTTATCGTAATTATATTGTATTTTGACTTATTTTATTCCCAGTTTAATACAGAATTCGAATATTATACTACACTGACAATAGAATGTTAAATAAATAAAGTAACTCCTGGGAGTCAATTTGCAAAGATCCGAAGAGACCTCAAAATCATTTTTCCGATCGATTAAAGTACTTTCCTTGCACACTGTCTAATTGACTAATTAAAAAGTAACGTCAAATTTTTGGGTCCAGTAGGTGAGTAAGAGCTTAACCCGGGAGAGGTGAAAGGGGCGAAGGTACTGGCAGAGTTTGAGGAAGTGTTCTGTGCTCTAAGACGCCACTTTCGTTGGCAAATATTACACTTTTTTTATCGTCTACGCAATTATTTTCTAAAGATAAGAGAATTGTTGGGTACGTATATGCCATTTTTCATTTGTGAATAATTAACTTGTGTTATCCCATTTATTTAAATCGTTTATCTATTATCAAATATATCCATAGAAAAATTATTTTTTCTCTAGATTGCAATATGTAACATTTTAACTCCTTCAGGATATTTTATTCTTTAACTAGTGCGAATTTCTTATTCAAATTTCATTCTATAAACTTATGTATGATACCATTTATTTTCTCGTAGTTTGTAATTTAAATACATTTGGTGAAAAGTTCATTTATATCATAGCGTAGAATAGTATAGTATTGATTCATGGAGGTCGTTATCTCTAGCGCTACCGAGTATAATAAGAACGCAATCACGCCGTGGATTTTAATTTAGATTCACATAGATTTTAATGATTAAGTACTATACGAGTAATATTTCTCCCAGGCAATTGACATTTTTAAAAATTTTTGGAAGTAGTTTGCAGTCTGAAAGCAATAGTTTAAATACAAAAATTCGACTTCCTTCGTGACATTATTAATATCTTCGTATTTTAATCCGACCTCATGTCGGCTCGTAGCGAAGAAGTGCGCGAATTCGTTATTCGAATCCTATGCGATAAAAACAACTACTTATACATCGATTTAATTTTAATATTTATTAATTGCGTCTCGTCATTATTAAGTGGAGTGTCGTATGTAAGCCTCATTTCCCCATGGCGAGGAGACAATAACACTTATCATGTAACAGAATACCGATTCGTTTTCGTATTGAAAACGTTATTTTACTGCCGTTAATCTCAAGGTGCTTGGTACAGGAGAATTTTGAAGAAAGAAGGAAGAATACTCTGGTGAACAGAGAAGAACTGACGAGACAAAATAACGCAACTCCTATTGGAGGCATGGACGACAAACGTATCGATACATACCGGACGTAACTTACCGAGAACGGACAAAGACGTGGTCAAAACTGAGTCCATATATGGCAGAGACAATAATGGGACGTGGCGATTTTGCGACTTACTTGAAAAGAATTGGAAAAGTAACCGACGGACTATGTACTTGCAGACAAGACCAGGAGACGCCTCACCATATCTTATTCATCCTGGCCCGGGTTTTTCTCCGTTTTTCCTTCGGGTAGAGGCGGATTTCTTATACAGGATCTCTAGGCTTTGTCTAGGGGCGTGTTTATTGTAACAATAAATCGTGAATTTAGTTTTTTTCAACTCTTATGATTTTTAAACCCTATACTCAGAATAATATATAGTTCGATAATAACTTGTACATGTAAATTTACAAACATATTGACATTATATATGTATTATAACTCGCAGCTAACTTTTTATCTTATCTAGGAACTTTTGCTTAAATTTTTGCCTTAGGGCCCTTGATCGGATTTGATGGAATACGTCCCTTGCTTCCTTCCTGAGAGTAAAATTAGTTTATTGTCCTCCACGTGGCCATACGCAGTTTGTACTGTTTTTTTACAATAAATTTATTATTAATTTCTTACGGGAATGAGACTTATACGGACCAGAGAGAAGACAATTTGTCAAAGTTATTAAACGATTAGGACTGACGTGGTTAAACGACAAGAGTAAATAGTTGGAAACAAAATTGATATTTCAAGATTTGTTGCATTACGTAGAACAAATTGGAACAATAAAGGCAGCGATGCAAAGAATGGGCAACAAATGAGCATTTCGCCTAAGGGGCGTAAAGGAAAGTGGGGATTCAAGGGAGAAGCAGAGACCCCGAAAGGGCGACGTTGCAAAGACGGATGTTATAAATTTGTTGTAGAATTGAGTTTAATTGAGTATCGTAAAAGTTTTGTGGATCAAGTAAATTGAAAAAAAAAAATTGCTTAGTGGTAATGTTTTTTGTTTTGAATTAAAGGTTTATGATTCGCCTCTGTTCTACTTTATTCGTTAATCGATTTCTCTTTTCAATATTTCCTTTTTCAAAACAAAATATCCTCACCACAATTTCAACTGCTTCCAAGTTTTTCGTGTTGTACGAAAAGCAATCGAACGATTTCCGAACGTATTAATTTGTTTTTTAATAGAAACAATTATACCGGAAGGTAAAACTCAGCAAAAAAATCTCCTGCCAATGACGCACCTCCGATATAAAGTGAAGGATCACTTAGAAATAAAACAACGTAATGTCACATTTTTCATTGTATTTTTATCGACTGGGGCACTCTGATTAAAGTTCTTCAGGTGCAGGTGACATTAAATCCGCGATTCAACTATCACGAGCTTAAAATATCGACAGTTTCGAAATGTCGATACACTGTCACTCCAGTTGGAATGTTTGCTCTCGCTTCATTGCCGGTGCATTTGGGTTCGCAGCAATTACGGAAGCGGGTCTCGTTTCCCCACAGACTAATTTGGCGTGTAAGTCGTAGATTTTGTATTCGAAGTGAATTAGCACACCGGCCATATCCATTCCACTGACACGCGATATGCCAACTGTTCTTGTCACTTCCGGCAGGAACTCCGGAAGTTCATAACGTTACAATGTTACGATTGAACCTACAACGCTGGTGGATCCTAACGCACGAGATCTCCGGTTCGACCTCGAACGCCACCGGGTTATAAGTTGACAATTTACGAGTGAAAAATTACAAAAATTTGACGTTGGAGACGGGGTTGCCTAACGTGAAACTAAATGATAAAGAGTAAATTAAACAGTCCATTTTGTTTTGTAACTTCTTCTACAAAATATTAAATCCGCCACAGACTTTGGGCTCTTAATCGGAATTGATGGAATGGTCACTTAAGGGTAAATTAGTTTATTCACACATCTGTTTACACGCTGTTTGTCTGCAATTTTATTTTTAGATATTGGACAAACAGGGCACAATATAGATACCGAAGCGCTGTTGATCTAAAAGGGATGAAAGATACTCTAGAATAAAATGATCCATTCTATTGGCAAACGAAAGAGGCGTCTTTCAGCTTAGAACAAACACTTCCCCGAACTCTGCTGGTCCCTGAACCCTTAATCAGCACACCATTTGGCCTTTGCGGGATTCAGCTCTTAGCCCCCGACGGGACCCAAAAATTTGCCGTTTTTATTTTTTATTTAACGTTTTATTACCCGTGTAATATATCACTTTAGTTACATATTAAACTGCGAAAAAAATGAGTTGAAATAATTACGATTAAATTAAAAATTATGGGATCAACCGTAAACGAGAGAAATAACTTACTCTAAACCCTTAATATTATCGTAATAATATAGGGTTTAGATCCATCCGTACCTCCACTCACAATACACTCTCAACCATCACTTGGAGTGGACGTATGGATGGATATAATGGAAGGAGTAAGAATGGGACGATGTATGTGGTGAAATAGAATTTAATATATGTTTAAACCCTGAGGACGAAAATAAAATTTTGGAAACGTCGGCAAATACAAATTAATTTTAGTTTAATATCTAAACTCGTCAATTTATCTTGTGGTATAATATTGGGATCAATAACTACACATCGTTTAAATCCATTTTCTTTGTAATCGTATGTTCAATGCAAAAATAACAATAAAATGGTAATAAATAAAAACAGTAACATTTTCAATTTTTGGAGTCCAGTAGGTGCCTAAGAGCTAAACCCCGGATAGACCGAGCGACGTGCTCTGTAGGGATGGAGGGACCAGCATAGTTCGGGGAAGGATCCTAAGCATAAATAAATAGAAATCAGACGCCATCTTCGTTTGCATATAATATAGGCCATTTTATACTAGAGCTTCTTTCATCCCATTCACACCAATAGCGGTTCAGTACCTGTATTGTACCCTGGTTGTCCAATATCTAAAAATAAAATAACTAACAAACAGCATATAAACAAGTGTGTGAATAAACTAATTTACCCTTAAGTGACCATTCCATCAATTCCGATAAAGGCGAATTCAATATATCTGAAAGGAGTTAAATAAAAAACATATACCGTTTAACATACACTTTTTTATTTAGTTTTGCGTTACGCAACCCCGCCTGCAACGTCATTATTTTTTGTATTTTTTTCTCGTGTAAACTATCAAACGTCGCTAGTCACATCATCCACTGTTGTCTCCTTCGTAACTTTTCAAATCACTCAAGATGTGATACTAATATTAACAATAGCTTTAATGAATCTTCCACTAATAGACCTCTCTCTCCCAACTTGTTCTGTGGGACAACAGGCTGTGAGACATGAACCTCATCATGTCATAAGATAAATTAATAAAATGTCTTTGTATTAAAAAATTTTCACGTGAGCGTACGACAAATTCTATGTATCATTGTAAACATGTGAGATAATATTCCTCTAGTTTTCAGCGGCCGGCGTCATCCAGCATGTAGAGTGCTCTATCTGTATCAAACAACAAATTGGAAGGAAATGTAAATTTATTTCTTCCCCTATTATTCATCCAAAACGGTAAAACCATGTCAAATAGTTAAATTTATAGTCAGTGGACCGATTCAAGTCAAACGAATGATAGAATTAAACTGAATTCACATGAAAATGTTCAACAACCCACAATCACAACAGTGTCTCCATGTCCTTTTTATGCTTGGGCAAAATGAACAGATTTTGTTACGCCTTTTTAGATTCCTAGAGGAATGTGGCTTTTGGCACAGTATTTGATCTTTATTCGTATATTACCGAAATCCATAAATGAATCGGGGCTCCTCCCACAAGTTCTCGGGATTTAAATCCTTCTTTCTTTTTCCTTTTCCTTAAATTTACTTTTTTTTCCACTAAATTGACATCTTCCTTTGTTTTTGGATTTTATAAAATTTTAGGAAACATCTCTTTTCCCGACTTTGTGTGTTTGGACTTATGGTATTTCAGGAGGATTTTTAGTGGGTGTGGTCGAGTGATTCGGCGAGTCCCGCACGGTGGGAGAGTCATGTTGGCTCTCCTTAGTGCGTGATTACATTTTCCCTACCTGTACAAAGATTGCCCTATATGATGCGAAAACTGGTCATCCCCTCCCTCTCCTCAATCCGGCTGGCGGGCAGAAGACTGGTCAGTCTTATATTGTCACGAACATCTGTCATCTATCCACCTATGTAATTTAAATTAATAAATTGATAATGTGTCTTTTATATTTATAGAAAATTCTGGATATAGTACAGAGGCCGGAAAAAATCGTGAGGAATAAAAATAAAATTGTTTAAATATATTTTGCCCTATCTCGGATCGATTGGACCCCGCAAAATTTTGCCTCTCGTGCCCCCTCGTTGGACCTATACACGCCCTTTAATTCGCGTTTATACAGAATGTTTGGAGGGAGGGAGAGGTCAACGGCCATTTTGCGTGTCCGAGGAAATTAAAATCCAATCTAACTAGAGCTAATCTAGTTACACCGGAATCGCTAAGTCCTCATGGGTTCAGTTTATTGATATCATATAGATCCATGCGGCACATGTTATGGTTTAAGTATTTCACCGGTTTAAAAAAAAATCAAATACAACAAATTTACAAGATTAAAAATTAAACATCTAAATCTTAACACGAAATGCTAACGGCATGAATAGAGACATGTTTTATTCATTGTCATTAAATTATATTTTATGAAATATATTATAATATTTTTATTACGATAACAATGTAAAAATTTAACGTTCAACGTCTTTTTTCTTCAAAAATTATCGTACGAGTAGTATCCGCATCAAAACCGCAACACATGATAAAGAAGATTGCTTAATTTTTTTGTGGGACTTTAGGGATCGCCAACGGCAAGGTCATTAGAGCCCTAAGATTGTTCTCCGTGGTTAAGGAAAAGTTTTATTTATGAATTTTTTAATAACTTTTTCTCCGGAGTCGACGTCGCAAAGAAGTGTTTTTGGATGCGTTGTAGAAAGCAAAACATAAGTTAAAGTTTTTTTGATCCAATTTACGGTAAAATAAATCTCCGGTTTTATATTGATTGATATTTTGTGAGACTGTAATCTGTTTTATCCTGCTGATTTAATTACGAAGCAATTATGATAAACAAGCCTTAATCACAAAATTAATTGATTCTGGTCGTCGTATTGTGTCTACTCTTCTTACTTAGTCCTATGTGGATGAAACATTATATTTTTCAACATAATGAATTTAATTAGTCGGAATGGGCGCTTTCGGAGCCCACATTCATGAGTTGATTTATAAATGATTATAAGATGATAAGCGACAATTAATTTTCTGCCCCTGTTTTACATCAATGAGAGTCAACTTTGGAACTAACGTCCATTAATTTGCTCTCCAACAACCCTGTCAGTGGTTTTGACTTCAGATCGATGCGTCTCTCACCATCTTCTCCTGAGCTCCTTAATGAAGTATTATTTGTGAAATTTTTAAAAATACTCGTATGTTTCTAAGAACTGAATCATTACAATTTTATTTTGCACGTCCATACTAAGACAAAAAAATGTATATTTACTATATCCAGAATGCATATTGATTAGGTAGATTGATTATCCGTCCTGGATCGGGTTTTTCTTCGAGTTTTCCTGACGTGTTTTCCATGCGCGGGAATGTCATTCATACATTTGTTTTGTTGACCTCGAAATGTTACTGCACAGAATATTCACAATTCATTTTGGAATAATACATGGATAACAGTACGTATTTATTAAACAATTTCTTCTATAAATATAAAATCTGCCACTGCCCTCGGGTCCTTGATCGAAATTGATGGGATGGTCCCTTGCTTGTTTCCGGAGACTAATTAGTTAATTATCCCCTACGTGGTCATATGCAACTGCTTTTTTGACAATAAAATAAAGAAGAGACGGTAAAGAGGTGTTACAAAATGATATTCAAATGCAGAAAAAATTATTGAGAAAGTTAAACCCCGGAATAACGGTGTTGAAAATAGAATAGTCACTAATAATAGCTAACAGAAATTTATAAAAACACTAAAACACTACACAATCCTAATTTGATGTTATTTTCGTAATCTTTTTTAAAAATGATCTGGCTGATCTTTCGATACGAAAGAACATTACATCGTCAGTGTTCCCTCCTACTTTGTGTGTTATTGATTTAATACCGGGTTTTGTATTTAACAGTCATAAAAATTTAAATTTGTCTTTTACAAGGTAGCATTATGTGTATTACAGGAAATTTCATACAAATAAACATTTAATTAATCTGCATTGAATTTCGCGCTAAATTATTCTTTTAGTCAAGCGTTTCTTTTCATTCAGGGTTGTAATTAGGAAAAGAACAATATGAACACAAAATTCGTAGGTACAAAATTTAGCGTATCCTATTCCCACGTAGATATTTCGAGTCGTGAAGACATTGCCAACGCGTACGCATGTAACGTCGATTCAACACAACGTCTTCACAACTACATGAAAAAAACGTTTATTCGACGCCTTTAAACGACACCTAAACAACGTCGTCACACGACTTTGTAAAAACGTTGAATTATCATTTTTATTACAAATTTTATAGATATTTTCCATAATCATATTCTATGACTTGTATCACTCATTCCGTTGACGAGCCCTAAAGCCCCCAAAAAATAAATTGTATCACTCATTCTTATAAGACCGTTGTTTTGCAAGTCCGACTTCGGAGTGATCCGATCCCGGGTCCTAGCCATCTCCAGGCGAGCACGCTACTACTGAGCTTCTACAACATGGTGATAAAAGCTAAGATTTTATCCTCTTGTATTACTATTGGTACCATGAAAAGTAAACACGTAAAATAGTAATCACCGTAAACAAGTAAAAAAGAAGATATTCTCGGAAAAAATAATTTTTGTAGAAAAATGTACCCAAGTAGAGTTCCAACTTCCACTACCAGATGGCAGTGAAAGACCGAACGTGGAAATTGCGAATGTGGTTCTTACCGTCCAAAGAGAAATTGGCCACAATTAACGGAAGCGGAGATCCATGCGCAATTATAATTATACGTCGATCTTCGACACGATCTCGACGTCGAAACAACGTAGTTTATTAT
>NNCF01125967.1:785154-801812 GCA_002313205.1 Laupala kohalensis | reverse complement strand
TTGAATGAGAATGGTAGACGGGCCCGAGAGGCGAACGGGATGGCGCAGTCGGTAGGCGCATGAGCGCGTAAAGCTCAAGGTCCCGGGTTCGAATCCCGGTCCCGTCTCCCATTTTCATTCGACGTAACATGATTAATCTGTTACCTGGCGGTGAGGTTCACCGCAATCTAAGAGATTTCTATGTATTTATTAAATAATTTGTTTTCTAAATTTTAAATACGCCTCTGCCCAGGGACCCTTGATCGGAATTGATGGGATGGTCCCTTGCTTGTCTCCGGAGAGTAACTTAGTTTCTTGCCACCCTCATGGTCATATGCAGTTTGTAACTGCTTTTTTGACAATAAAGTTTATGTTTTTTTATGTTCCATTGTAGAGCAAATTAACATTTACAACTGAGAGGGGGGTGGGAAATCGAACTGGTATGACCGCCAACGAAAGATCAAACACATAATTTGACCACGAATTGTCAATATGATTTTTATCACTACTTGTGAGAAACGAGGCATGTGAAATGCAGTTCACTTCCGAAACTAATATTTGGTAAACGTTGTTAGTTCGTGCATATATTTTCTAATATTAAACAACACAAAAGTTCTTATTCGGAAATCAGACCGCACTATAGATCGCTTAATAATCGCAAAATATCTCTTTTATAAGAATTTCACCAAAACGTTGGGGTAGTTCTCTAGACAATATTTAAAAATATAAATATATACAATTATTATTGACTTAATAGAATATATTCGTGTTTCGAGAATGAAACACAATCATATTTTTACGGAGTACCAATTTCTTTTACAGTGGCGCATCGTCTCAAAATGAGATGGAAAGAGAATACACGCAATAAATGGTTGTGTGCTGTACGGTGATCAAGCGAATACAAGTTACATCGTTCTAAGTAAAATCAACTTGACGTTGAATTTTCAAGTGAGGACCAACGAAAGAGAGATGCCACGAAAGTGAATGATAATTCTAATTTCTTCTTCGGTCCATTCCGTCCTCCTCACTTTTATGGCCTCGCAAGAGAATGTTCGAACTTTTGCGTGTAAAATTAATGGACACCTCCAACTGCGGAACATTTCGATGTAACAAAGGTGCAAAGTTAGTTTCAGGCGAGACTACTTTTCCCGGCTATATCTTAGAAGCACTCAGAGCTTTGCAGTTTTTAACTTCTTTTTTTTCTACTCTGATCTTCTTCAATGTAGAATGGTTCACAACCGTTGTCATCTCCACAAAACAATGTACCCCTACAAGGTAGTTTATCTCATAAACTTTAAAATTTGTAAATTCGTGCATGCAACCAAAGTGCTCCTGTATTTTTAATAAATTAATGTGATTATAAATAAAGAATCTAGTCAGTATTGTAGAGTTGGCGCTACATGTCCGATTAACAATTTGGCTGAATTATTGAAAGCCACTCTCGAGATCAAAAATGCATGAGTTAAACATTTACTGTAAGCCGACGAAGTCTTTCAATATTCAAACAAACAAAAGACCGAATTCGCGTTAACTTCTCGATGAAGAATTTTTTTTAATGTGTTGTGCTGTGGTGTTGATAACCAGATTAAAGAACGTATGAAGGTGGTGAGTCATACTTACCATTTGTAAATACATTAATGAAATTTCATAAATAAATTTAATTAATGAAACGTCTACACCCAGATTCACTGACGATGACTGCCACGCCGTTGAAAACATGTTAAGAAACAAATAAAATTGTTACCATGACAAAACGTGGAAATTTCATTCATGTTAAAGAATGTATACTGCACTAAATTTACACATGTAGAATCCGGTTCCATAATTGAAAAAAAAATTGGTTTTCCTTTTTCAGGGGGGTGGAGTGTTCCGGGTCTGAGAGAGAGAGTTTGAGCAATTAAAATTTTGTTATTAAATTCGAATTTTCTAAATAGTTTTATAATTAAAATGATGTAATATATTGATTTAACGCAAAGATATTGTGAGTTCAATATTTAAATCTCTATATCTGGGATACTAAGTTCAGTTCACATGAAAATTCGGTTATACTCTTCTAGTGATCTGGAACATTACTCTGCCGATACGATGTTATTACGTTACTTCACACGTCTCTCTCAAAGTTTGGTCTTAAAATATTAAAAAAACCAATATTTCCAAGCATGACAGGATAATGCTTCACTTTTGAATTGCGTGAACAGCCTTTGCTTTTAGTTTAATCGAAATTATTTTGACCGTTTCTTTGACTTGAATTCGAAATTTGCTAGCATGAACAATGTCGGAGCCAGATCCCGTTGCTTTTACATAAACTAGCGCACCCCACCATTCGATTGCAATTTTTATGACTTTTATTTTAAATTACAAATCATCTTCGATGAACATAAGTTTACGACACCAAAAATATATATATATATATATTAATTTAATACTGAAATTTTGATGTAATAAAATTACATTTTTTATAGCAAAACAATGTTTGATAATACATACATAGCTGTAGATGATAGTACATATCATTGTTCGTCATGATCTTTATTCTAATCGACTCACTACGCATTCTGGGGGATTTGCCCTTAGACCCCCACTTGGGCTTTTTCCCCAGACAGCTAGGTGTAGGGTGTCGCCACCAGACATAATTTGGAAGTTCACTTTAGACCGACTCCAAGCGTGAGGTATCGACAACTATAGTTCTCGCAGCGAAAGAAATGAAAATAAGAGAGGATCCTAAAGGCCTTGTGAAAGTCAACGAGCTAATGCCAGCATTATGAGATTACCGGCCCTTCCACTCGCGGGCGTTCTACTTATGTCAGAATCACGGTGACTTAACCTTCGGATGCTGTCTCTCACATCAGTTGATTCGATGATCCTGCAGTAATTGATACGCCAGAAGGTCAAAATCTCTAACCTTTGTCCGCAAGGAGGGTGCTTGTATTTAGGGATATTGCATACTTCGTCTAGATATGCCATCTCGAATGGGTGGAGCTACTCTTCGCCACCCCTACCCGCAGCAGACACACGACCACACCGCGTTCTCGCTCCTTTGGTTTTACATCTCATTACTAGTCTTTCGCCGCGAGGACCATAAGTGACGTTGTTATTCACAATCTAATACTTTTCTTACGGCGAAAACTCGGCTGTGCTTCCTGTTTTTAACATCGGTTCTAAAATTGTTATTGTGACACTATTTAGCTAAGAGATACACGGTGTGACAATTTCCTTTTACAAAATGAGTACATCGACCTCTTCAGAGAGGTGCCTGCCATTGTATTACAATGATGGTAAGGCCTAATTCAATCTCTCGTGCCAAAATCTATACTCAGTAGTTTTTAAAGTCAATGAAGACGATCTTTGACATACATTTTGTTCATTTCTGCGTCCATAACCATATCAGGCAGAGAATACGTTCAGTGGATTGTCCGACTCAAGGCCTTTTCGTAGAGTCACGTAACACTCCTGCTATCTAGTGGACACATCGGGAAGCTAGAAAGACATCGGCTACGCGAGTGAAGTTTCGCTTCTAATGGAAAGCAAACAAGTTTTTTTTTTCCGCTTATGAGTTGCACCATTATTAAACGAACGTGGCGCAGCACTTGCAATAATTGTTAAGAAGAGCCCTCCAAAAATTCACACGAACTCTTTATTTACTTTTCTTAATTTCGGCGTTACAGATACTCAGTTGAACCCAAGGCGAACGAAGCTCGTTTAAATGGGTCCACGCTCCCTTTAAGTTGGAACATTAATTATATAAGTATATTTTGTATTTTGTCACGGTAAAATAAATACTATTTTTGGTTATCCTATAATACAAACAACTATATAAAGAACGCATAATTTAATAAAAAATTGTTTCTGTAGTTTCTGGAATAAACGACGCTTGTAAAATCTTTCTTTAGGTTATTAATTATCCTAACTCTTTTCCCTTCTGCGAATCAGGATGTAATAAAGAAATTTGAATTACTTCAAAAACAGCTTCAAGCTTTCAAAATTTATATTTCATACATCTAACATGATCATATTTCTCCGAATATCGTTTGTCTTCTTGTAATAGTGTTTTGTAAATATGTGACACACAAGTGGTATACGTGAAAATCCACTACCCGAAGGAAAACCGGAGAAAAACCCGGTTGAGGATGGATATAGTACTGTACTCAAACCGAAATGTTATGACGGAAATCCCGAGAGAGCTCAAGGTCGAAGAGGGGTAGATTTGCGTCAGTACATTGGAGCATAAAAAGCAAGTACGTAAACGACGTCCTCCAAAATTATCTTCAAGAGAAAAACTGACATCGTCTACGCTAACTTTGAGTTATGTGCAGTTGCATCCTACCAGCTTCGAAATGACTTTCTTTCTCCTCTGGATACACAATATATTTCTCAACTCTTTATTAAAGACTTATGTTCGTTATTTTGAATCAGCGTCATTTTTTGATTTACGTATGCTCTCTTTACGATGCCTCCATTATGTTCAAAGTAGTAATATCATAGTTATATAGCATACGAACTACTTTTTTCCCTCGATAGTGTAGTATAATATTCGTAAACTATTTAATAGTCGAATTTATAAAATGATTCCGCCAATATTAAACTACAGTTAATGACGAACAACTAGAAAACGCGGAGTGGCCTCGGGTAAATCAAATAGTGACGAAGGCAGAGTTCCGAGAATAGTCTTACGCTACAAGCCACCACGGGAACCGACTCTATAACAAAATACATGCGTCTAGTTGTAGACTCACACGACAATAATCTTGTAATCGTAAACATTTCCGATGGTGACATTTTGGCGGAAATATCCATTTTGCGTGTCCTAATGCCGAAAGATTTGGATTTTAGAATTCATTCGCTTGTCTGCATGCAGAGACTCTGACCGTCAAAGTATGAATGGCGAAGAAAGACGGAAGTTGTGTGGAAGGGTTAGAGTGAAGAACGACAAGAAGAATCAAACAGAAACATATAGTTTTAAGAATTATAAAGATATGTCTTGAAATGTTTTTCGATATGCATTTGAAAAAGAGAAGGGGATGGGTCAATTTCTTTGAAATTTTCTATTGGGAGTTGTACATGCTGCCAATGGATGCGCGTTAAACACATTTTTATCCCTCAAAGGGTACTTCATTTGAAGGTCCTATTTAATTCCGCACGTTCTAAAATTAGTTTGAACATTATCAAGTGTTTTTAAAAAACGCCATTTTGTAGATTTTCTTTATTTGATTTTCTAATTTTAATACTATTTGTAATACATATTTCTGATAACACGTGCTTTCTGTATCAATTCTGCAAGTGATTCATGAAATTACTGCCATTATTTGCTTAGTTTTGCTCATAAAATATGTTTGTAATATTTGTTAATATCTAGAAACATTATTTTTCACTATAAATTTCATATAAAAGAGTGGACTTTTAAACGTTTTGATACAGCATGTGCCATGTTTTTGCAATACTAGTTAACTAGAAGTCAATGCCCATACTTGCACACAAATCTCATACCCGAGAAGAGGTGAAGTTAATACGTAAGTCCTGGATGTATTTATGAACGACGCGCGTGGTACGTATCTCTTCTTAATGAGCAATCTTTGTCTTAAATTGGAATGATCAGCGCACGGCAGAAACTCCAACTCCATACAGCTACAAAGCAATTTTCCCACTTGTCACATGTAGCTGCGCGACGAAGTCAGGCCGTGTGCTGCGTGGGCGACAAACGCGTGCGACAGCGCGCGACAACTTCAAGCGACAAAACTGTAGCGTCGCGTCGCCAGGATTGAGTGTTCTGCGTATAAGTAAGATGGCGTCGCATAAATTACACGAAAAAAAAGGGAATCCAAAGGGGACGTCTCTTTCATACTTCTCCTATCAACATTTCATTAAGAGACATTATTTTATATCTCGAAATTTGCACAAAACGGACGAGATCACGGTGAAATCGAGACCAACTTGATCAAACTCATACAATGATTCCTTGTATGATCAAGTACAAGAGGAGTAGAATTAGAGAGCCAATACTTCCTTGTTAATCACCACGTTAGTTCTTGGAACTATCACTCAGCGCTAGCATCGAATATAGCCAACCTTACATAAAGGAAATGGCGTCATTCCATCATCACGATGTGCAATGGAGAGGTTCCTATACAGTTGGCATGATTTTGTTGATGGCTGCATGCGAAGTAAACAAACTGCGAAGATCTCTTGTGAAGAAGTTATTTTTTGAATTACCATTGCGTCGTGCTAATTGAATTCTCGCGTTAAATGCTCTTATCCTGGTCGTAAAAATCGCTTTAGCGTTCGCTCAAATTTGTGCTTTTTTTTCAGATGATTGAAAGATGAGTCGAGGTTAGTAACGCGATCTTCGACAAAATGTACCCAGCTAGTACAAAAGTACAGTTAAGCTAATAATAAAGAGGAAATTAAGTCCCCGTCGTGGGCACGGTGTCAGCGCGCTCGCTCGTCACCAAGTCATCCCGGGGGGTGAGATAAAAATGTAGCTTTTCATGTCTCAGTTTCAATAAGGTGCGGCGTATGAAAAGTTCACCCTCTGCGGCTAGCAACCGCAGTTGTAATACTCGGATACAGATGCTGTTCCTCCCATCTCAAATTCACGAGTGTCTAGTGAGTAAACTCACACAAAAACTGAACCTTACTAGCACTCGTTATCGTGGTCCAAAGTTGACCGAAACGAGAATACAATACATCCAAAGAGGAAATTAAAAATTGATCTCGATGATAAATATGTAAGCTGCTGTAATGAAATGTAATTTGTAACTGAATTATCTGAAGACTACTTGTCAATAAGTATTGATTTAATTAACCTTCTATGTCTGTTCTTATTTGTATTTAATCATTTCTGCGATTCCTCCGATTCTGGATGCAATCAACGTCTTGAAAAATGTAATTTGCCAAGAAAATCTACGTTATGAACCCCTCGTGTATACTATAGTCCTCTTGATCAAGTAGTTAGTGGATAAAATGTAGCGTTTGACGCGCGACAAAACTGAAGCAAGTGTGAAGTTCAAGCGTCGTCGAATGTCGCGCTTTTAGCGCTACAGTGGCGCTGTCGCTCACAAAGTGGACAGTCTCGTAACTACAACTGTGTTTGCATCTTGTCTCTTGAAGTTGTCGCGCGCTGTCGCACGTGTTTGTCGCCCACGCCGGACACGACCTCTCAGAACAGCTGATAAGTAACAGTGGTTGAGGAACAGTACGCTAGTTAGCAACAAGAAATGTATCCTTTGTACTATAACTATAAACCACGAACCAGAATTTCGAAGTCTGCTTAAGTTTTAAGATGAGGGCGCTTAAACATTCTATAAATTCTGTTCTTTTGTTTTTACCTGTTTTTATTTGTTGGGAACCCACAAACAATTATCTCTTCAAGAAAATGTTTCATTTTGTACAAACATTTTCGGAATATGACCGTCAAGAATTAGCAACAAAGTGTTGCCAATATTCCTTTTACTTTTGTTAAAGATATTGTGACTGTGAAATATTTTTATTGATTTTATTTATTACATATTGGAAAAGAATTGAGTTGGAGAAATTATGTAAATTTATGATAACTTAGAAAGAACCATTATTCATGCCTTTTTGGAACTCGTAAGAACTTGGAGCCCTGAGCATGTGCTTTTTCTAAACCACACTGTGTTTAACTTCCGGAAGTTATTGACCAGGTATATGATCGATAAGAATCTTCATCATTTATGACTTTCCTATGTTTCTCTCTCTTCTCTCTATTTTCTTCTTCCACCGCAACCTAGAGTCAAAATGAAAAGTTATGAATATGAATATTTTTATTTAATAAGAAGGCAGCCTTCTCTTCCGTCTGCATCTCTGCTAAGAGGATAAACACACTTAGAAAGGGAATTTACAAAGATAAGTTATTTCTAATATGTAAATGGCGACATTTAATACAGTCTAATTCCTAAACTCAACACACACACAAATATGTATGCATTATATATGTATAAGATGGAACAATAACGAATTAGAATTATAAAAATCACGTTTTATACCACACGCATACTAGAAAAAAAGAAGAAACAATCTGAAACCAAGCGATTGATACAATATCCGATGGACTAATTTCAAATGCATTGAGATTATATGTTGCGCAATTAATGCTTAATTATTGAATACATAACGAGATATTTAAGTTGATACGCTTGAATACTTAAAAGTTACAGGAAATTCTAAGAGTTCAAGTCATTTTTAAGGAATGGTTTCAATGTACGCTTTCAAACAAAAATATTTCACCTTTTTAGCCCAAATATTGTAGCCGAAAATTAATCTGTAATTAAGTTCATTATGGACAATTGTCAAATCAAGTTGTATGGTAAATACTGATTACACTTGTATGAAAAAAAACTCTACAATAATTAAACATTAATTTTATCGTAAACTAACTGACCCGACAGACGTCGTCCCGTTTCCAAATTTCAATAAGTTTGTTTGTGACCGCTTCGTGAATTGTGTAAACAAAGTGAAAATGATAAGAAAAAAATAAAACAAAAAATAATTAACCAAATATGATGTTCCTATCGTCAGTTATAATCGAGAGTGCACACAAAAAATTATGAAGTCTCAATTTTCCGACTTTCCTTTGTAATTGCCCCGATTTTTGTCCCTGAAAACTTTTCCAGGACCATAACAAACAAAACAGAATTACGAATATCCATGGTTCGAATCGTGAGTTATGACCTTGAGTTCAAAGAAAAATGCCTTAGAAAAAAGTATTTTCAGTTTTTTCCGAATTTTCCAATTTTCCGGGCAACTTTTCCAATTTTTCTTTCTCTAAAAACCTTATTCTGACTATTTGGAACATTAAAAAACAAGTAGCCAAATCGGTCCAGCCGTTCTCAAGTGATGCGCTTAGCAACGAACAGCATTTAAATTTTATTTATATTAATTAAGAAGTTGATTTAATGTTCTAAATATAGTTACTGCTTGTCTTATATAAAATTATATTGTATTTTAACTACAAATGAAAAGGGGAAATAATATAGGGTAGTGTATTTATTAAAAAGAAAAATATCCCCAGACAAAATGCCCATAGATGACCGAGTTTATTAAATGAATTTATCTTACAAATAAATATTATTATATACAAATAAAAATTGTAGTTAATTAATGTGAAATGCCATTTATGTTTATACAATGACATTCTAGTTTTCTGAATGATGACTTATGACTTCGTCGGTGTCCAGTCTCACATAGCCATTCCCCTCCTCCTTCCCCAATCCCCACTCCCCCGACAGTCGTCTGAGCGCAGCGGAGGAGCATCTAAACAAACCATTGTTTCGTATCCTCCGCCCGAGGTGCCCTGGACGGCCGCGCCGCGTCGCGCCGGGCGCTGCAACCCGATGCCTCCCGAGTTTATTAGCATGCGCCTGGCGCGAGGCTACGAGGGAATTCTTGGGTCGGTTAACAGGTAGGCGTCGGGAACCGGTCCCCGCAGTGACGCGACGACGGCGATGCGGGTGGGGACGCGGTGACCGGAGGAACCTCAGGCGGGCAGCCAAGGATGGCTGAGGGGTGGTTGGGGGCGGCGGGAAGGAACTGGCAGGGGGCACGGAATTCGCAGACGGACCCCGGCGTAAGGTGTCTGCGTCGGTAGACGATCTCGTGACCCTTCGACACGAAAGTCATTGGACGAGTGGCTGGCTGCGTTACATAAAACGCCAGAGGTCATTGTCACTTGACTGCATTTTTATTCCGTCGTTGCGTCTGCTCGGGCTGCGCTCTCTGTTTCGTGTTTATGGCCTGTGTTCGAGGGCAATGTAAACGGAGTCCATTTTTAGATTTCGTGTTGGGCTAAAATAAGTTGAAACTATACGCCAAAGTGATTACAAAAATTGTCTCTTAGTAATGATAATGATCACTTGGTGGATTAGGAAAATACGTTAATTTTGGACAAAGAAGTTAATTATTACAAACGTGTATCAGAAATGATATTTATAAAAATACACAAAGAAGTTTGAATTTACTCACAGACACTTAAAAACTATCTGGTTTATACAATACAATATTACAAAGTGTTTGTGTTTCTGCTTTTTTGTAAATATATTTTTTATGTTTATGTCATGTTCATTTGTCCTGTTGTTATGTTTATTGTTATTATTTGTTATTACTCGATCACCCGACGACCGCGTAAATCCACGTCGAAACGTGTTGAGTTCTTCACAGAAAATATAAATATTATTCGTCCGTAAAATGTCGTTAGTTTCTAAATTATTTATTTAATTAGATTATATAATGGACGTTAATAGTAGTAGAATTGTCCATTAGTCGTTGGTTGTGTTTTGCATCTAGTTTTCTTTCAACATTAGTTGATGAAACTAAAAAATTAAAGCTACCTCATACAATATTAATGCAGAATTACTGGCAATTTTCATCGTCCACAATTTTAGCTAAATTTTGTGCAACTGCTCGAGGATTCATCTCGTGTCTCAAAGTTTAAAATAATTAAATGTGTATTTTGAATAAAATTACTAATATGCCAATCCTACCCAGGAATTTTTATGAGCAGGCCAGATTGATACGGTGTACGGGCTTTGAGAGTCGAGGTGGGTTGTGCAGTAGATAGAACAGAGGGTTCCGGGTTCGAGTCTCGGTGTGTTACCGTTTTCACCTAGCCGTGATGCACGAGTATGTTAAAATTACCTTTTATGTTCGAGACTGGGACTATTCGGTTTCGGAGCTCTTTGTAGGAAAGACGCTTCATCGTAGTTACAATAGACTTTTTTTACGTACCCATTAGCAGTGGGGCAGCCGACTGCGGGCTGCTAGCACCTCACAATTCTTACCGTAACCAACAAGAGCACACCGACGGGGGTGGACGATCACCCCACAGAAGGGCAAAAAATTTAACATTAATTAATAGTATGATAATTAGGGAAGGTAATTTTTACTGAGTATGAGAAATAAACGAATGAGCTGTATTAATTATTATCTTATGTATTTGAAGATTATCTACCCATCACATGAGAATCTTCATGACCTCCCTTAACCTGGCGCGCTAGTAACAAACACCTTACTATAAGAAATAGTGAGTTACTTGCAACATTACTCGACTCTTATTTGCCCATTACTGATCAAGATATGCGAGTATCTTGGTATATGAAGGAGTTTTATTTCCGATTATATAATTGGTATATTACCATTTCATGACAGCTTAACGGATTGTAAAGGCGAATAAATTTAAAGGACGCAGTCTTAGGGTCCCTTGATCGGAGTTGATGCGACGCCCCTTCTCTCGCTTCCGGGGAGTAAATTTATTTTATTTTTTTCTCCTAGTGGTTATATGTAGTTCGAATCTGGTCTTGTCAATAAATAATTGAATAACTTAGGATTTCAAATCGATCTAGTCATTTCAGCACTGTATCGTAAATATCAACTTAATTTTAAAATTAAATAAATAATTCGAGACTTAATAATAATAATAATAACCCAGAAAAAAACAGAAAAAACCTGAATTAATATGACCTACGACCTTCTACGGAGAACAGAATATATTCTATGAATTAAAATTGAAAATATCAAGGTACTCAAATACATAACATTTTTGGCCTTTGTTTTCAATAAATGGTGGTTTGAAATATTTTTTTCAAAGGAATTGTTAAATTCTATAAAATGGCAAAGTTGAGCTAGTATCATTACTCTTTTTACTTCTGTGATAATATATTATTTCTCTCCACCAATCATTAAGCACTTTCGTTCTGAATAGAAGAATACGGGATAAGCAATGAGCAATAAATCATTTCCTTTCGATAACACGTTTCTCTCACCTTACAACGAGACGATAAAGAACATACTAAGTATTGTCTGGTGTGTGATGGGTGTTCCTTACTACTCCCCAGTGTTCGACATGTTATAACTTCGGAGATACGCGCAAACACGTTTCCATTACGCGACAAGTACCCATCATTACATGGAATAACCTATCATTATCTCATCCGTTGTAATGGAGACTGTACCATCGCCCGTTGTAGCCGTCCGCCCACCCCCGTCTCCTGCGCTTGTGCGCCTTCACCGGTTCTGTGTGTGTCGAAACGCTAGTGATTGGCCCCAATCACTGAAGCTACATCGCATGTTACTAATTGCGTCAACTTGTGTGTGGTTTCCTTCAAGACAAAAAAAACACTCTCTAGCACTGCAATTTCTACTAGATTTCCCTTTGCAACCTTTCAAAGAATGCTAACTGAAGTTTTCTCGTAAGACACAATTAACTCGGACACAACTTTGATTATTCGAAATTTTTTTCTGGAAACGAACGTTTTGAAATCGTTTATTAGAGAAATCAGAAGATTTGGATGAGTATCCTCGATTTAATTTCAAGAATTTGAAAATATTTTATTTAGAATTCTGCCAAGATTACCAGTAGTTGCCTGTTTTCATAAAAATACACTGGATCCCCAATTTATGGCTACGGCGTGACAAACGATGCTGCTATTGTTTGTAGAGTTAAAATATATTATTTTAGTATTTTTAAGTTTACAAAATACATTTTTTCTCAATTTCAACCTTTTTTAACTCTTGCTTCACGTTTGTACATATAAAGTATTCAAGATTTCCCCTTCATAAATGCCTCGCTGAAGAGCTCAACTACATACACCTGTCACTCAAGATGACTTTTGATGAATTTCTTAGATGCTACTGAAGAAAGAAATTTCTCTCACTTTTCCTTCCCTTCTACGGAGACGTACAAGATTAACGAATAGTAACCACTTATGAGTCTAAGCATTTGGAGAGAAATCATACTTACAACACCAATTGTTTTTCTATTTATTATTATTAGGGCATAAAGATTTCGCAAATTCACTTTTTTTTAGTAAGATCGATGTATATGAAAATCATAATCGTATGAACGTGTCTCGAGTTATAAGGAACATGCAATACATTTTAATGCGCTCATTTGAACGATAAAAGTCTAATGTTACTTAAGCGAATGCTTGTGCGAGTACTTATTAAGGTATATTTCAATTTATTCATTTCTTTCAATCCAGTGAAATGTTTGTTTATCTATGTATCGATGGAAAAAGAAATATATGGAATTAATAAGAAATATAAGCAAATCTTTAATTCATCAATCCCTGTTCCCACTAGAAAATATTAATCTATTGAATCGATACAGAAATCTGTCTTTCTTTCTAACCTTGAATTAGCGTATTTTAGTTTATGAAACTAGATACCATTTTAGATACGTTTCTTAGACCCTTACAATATTTACTAAAATGTATTTCCTTTATTCTATGAATATTGTGTATTTAAAATTCCACAATTTCGTTTTTTGTATTTATTAATGCCTTTTTGCCTGCCCATTTTGAGAGTTATTGACACCTAAGTATCAACTTGCCACTGAGTCAGTCCGAGTTCAATTTCCGGTGGGGTCAGAAAAAATTAGTAGCTTTTCATTTCTATGTACCCGTTCGGAGAAGCGAATTCTCCTCCTATACATCTCTTTCTACTCCAGCTATCACTAACCCTTACTTCTACTAACTACTCCTACTAACACCTCCACTTGAGCCAAGTTGTTAGTAAACCTTGCTAACGGCCAACCTACTAACAAAAGCACCTACCACACACCTCCTACCTCTTATCGCTCAGGGCTCTAATGACCTTGACGTTGACGAGCCCTAAAGACCGAAGAAAAAAATAATCTTATCGCCCCATGTAGATAAGCTTCAATAGCACGCTACATTCCCCATTTACGAATGCTAAAATGAAAAAAAAATTATCAGAGTTCTATTTATTATTGACTACCCTGTTTCTACCACTTATTCTTCGTACTTTACCGGTATGTGGTAGTGAAAACCCCCTCTGAGGCGCAGGTGGTAGCGTTCTAGCTCTTCACCAAGTCATCCCCGGGTTCGATACCGGATGGGGCCAGAAATGTTTTTTGTAGCTTTTCACATTAATGTCCCAGTTCATGTAGCTGTGACTTCTGAAATGAGAACCCTCCTTCCTCTATCCACTTCCTGCTAGTATCAATAACTCTAACTATTACTAACACCTCCACTTGAGCCAGTAAACCCAGCTAAGTGGCCCATCTTCTAACAATGACCTACTATCGCTCCATGTAGATAAGCTTCAATAACATGCTACATTTCCCGTTTACAAATACTACAATGAGAAAAGCGTGGTCGTGGAGAGGCAAGCAAAGCACTGGGTTTTCCCACGCGAAGTGGGAGAACCCAGTTTCGATTCTTCGCTTGGCTGAACGAGGTGGAGTTTCCTGCAGGGGTTTCTATCATCTACTCCAGAAAGGTGTCGGCATTTCTCCATCCTAAATCCCTCCATCCTAATTCCCTCCATCCTAATTCCCTCACCCAAATCACGGGTTAGGTGAAGCTGTAGGACTCGCATCCAGACCCTTGGCGTGTGACTTTAAATAAATAAATAATAGGAAGAAGTATGATGAATGTTTGTGGATAAGTTCAATCGCGAGGCTTTGACGGATATATCAATTGCCGGAGTCCCTGACTCCTGAAAAATATTGTTTTAGTTCCCTCCATTTGTCGGTCCACGCGATTTTGTGTGAAGGAATAAGTCGATTTCATTCACATGTCGATTAGTATCTTCTTGTTGTCGCCAGAACTCTTCTTTTAAAAATTTAATTTTAAGGGTTCTTTAATGTTTTCATTTTTAGGTATTATATCNCCCCCCCCCCCCCCCCAAAAAAAAAAACCAACAACTTCAACCTGAAATCAAGTTGTCAACTATTCACAAAACTTGGAAATACCTCATTCACCGAAGGAGTTCTAATTCATTAATAATTCGCACCACTGATTTCTACTATTGGCCAACTCTTCTGTGAAAATAAAACTTGACAATAAATTTATATTTTCGTTTGACACTATCTTTGACGAGGATCGTCAGTCATGTGAAACGACTGCAGTTTACGGTAGAACAGCATGCTCTGCAGTTAATAATTTACGCAAACCACATTGAATTGTACATATAAGTGATGAGGGAGGCATATTCTGTATCCATTGCCGCGATGTGTGTCAGAATCATTGACATACAGATACACGCATTTACATACGTGATGGGTAACTACATTGAACATTACGTATCAGCTTCGATGTATAAGTGCTTTGGATTCTTTCGGATCGCACCTCAAAAGGGAACAGCTAAAATAGAACGGTCTGTTCTTTTGAAATCTCAAATATTAACAAACCAAATTTTTAACATAAAATTCAATAATGTGCTTATAAAAAACTGCAAATTTTATAAAATATTTTGTTTTTGATTTAAAAACGAATTTTATAGTCTTGTTTAGATTTTTTCCCCGTGACAAATTCTGTTGTCAATTCAATTGAGAAGTTGAAACTCAGTTTCCGTACACTCGCTATCCCATTAGGCATGATCCTAAAATGAATGGTAATACTTACCTTGTATGATAAGGAAATCGTGTGATAAAGAGATGTAACATTTCTTCCATGAGATGACTTTAGTCGAGTGTCTGGGAAATGGTTAGAAATTCAAATAGAATTATCTTGGTAAGAACTCGCATATATTACATATTTTTTGCAATATTCTTGTGTCTACGTTTTGAAAGTTGTGATGTGTTGGCAAAAATTAATTTTATTCTTCACTTCTGTCATTTACGTTTTTCTACGACAAATGCTATCGCCTCAATTCAAGAAAATTGAATGAAGTTCGGCCCCACCCTTGGCTCAGGTGGTAGTGTTGTCGCTCATCACCAAGTAATCCGGGGTTCGATTCCCGATGGGGCCAGAAAATTTCTAGTTTTTCACATGAATGTCCCAGTTCCCTACCTTCCTTCCTCTATCCACCTCCTCCTTGTATCAATAACTCTATTACTAACTACTTTTACTAACCCCTGCACGTGGGCCAAGTGTTTGTTAAACCAAGATAACCGGCCCACCTACTAACAATGACCTACCACCCAACTCCTAACTCCTATCGCTCCACGTAGATAAGCTTCAATAGCACTAAGCTACATTTCCCATTTACAAATACAACAATATAAATAATGTAGTCCGGAAAGTGTTTACTGACGTTTAAAAACTTTCCGTTCCTTAGCTACGACGATGATAAAAAACATGATATTTTCTTCTGTTGTTAATTTGCCTTATTTTGTTAATTGAAGGAAATTATCTTTGTTCGCGTCACAAAAATGCAGAGGGTAGCCGTCAAGCTCCCCTATTCACACACACGTCGCAGTGACGAATGTTGTGTAAGATATTTAGGAGGGGACATATTACATTAAAAGCCTAGAATGAAATGGAACCTTGACTTAATTAGTTCCAAAAATTAGAATAACTTTATATCCTGAAACAAAATCGTGGTTTAAATTCAGGAATGGTAACAATGTTTAAAGTAAAATGTTGTGCGTGTGAGTATAATGACCTTTATCTGTATTTACTCGCCTACTGGGAAAAGAAAAAGTAAATTCCTGGGGAATAATGCTGAGAGAGATTTCGATTTTATTTTTCAATTCATAAACACAGAACGATAACATTTTCTAAAGTAGCCATGAGTGGAGTTTACCCTATAAACTCGTTGGATTCTCCTGTCAACTGCTCCATTGTTGACGTTTCGTTTGTGCAATGACAACAATGATCGTCCGCCGTTCGCTCTCCCATCCCCTTGTCGTCGTGCACCGATGACCGTCCGTTCCGCCGTCTCCCAGTTCGCTGCGCTGGTCGGGCGCAACGTGGCCTCGACTG